>JAANYP010002754.1:555600-574380 GCA_020465985.1 Centrapalus pauciflorus
TTCGGTTGGCCTTGTACATTGACATAACTAAAAACTGTTTTTGACTTCTTGTATTTGGTGAGATCTACTGATGGAGTCTTTGGAGAGTATTTAGTGATAATATGAGGTATCCAACTGTTTTGGTCATCTTTTCTTCTGACAGTCTCAGATGATTCACTAGCAGCTCCAGTTTGATGCCCAGCAGCTTGAGCCTGTGTTGGTAGTGCTAAACAGTTTCAGTTTTTTGCACTCAACATGCATCAGATTTTGACTTAGCAGTCTGATCTTTTTGCATTAGCAAGTTTGAGCAACAGATTTGTCCTTGACACACCATATTTGTTTAAAACTTGATTTTAGGCTTTGCCAAAACTTGTTTTTGATGTGGTGGCGTTTTTTTTTACTTTTGAGAATCTGTGATCAACTGTTTTCTTTGGAGCTGCTGTGGAAGGTTTCACTTTTGAGTGCTTTGCCTGATTAGGATTTGATTTTGTGTGATGCACAGTCTGTTTTGCAACAGCTGGTTTGTAAAAACAATCCTTGGCTAAGTGATTCTTCCTTCCACAGTGAAAGCATCTTTTGACAGTTTGAATTGGAACACCAGACTTTTCGGTCAATTTCTGGTTCTTGTTTCTCTGGTTTCCTCTTACCTGCTGTTGTTTAGGAAACTTTTGAACACCATGTTTTTGGCATGTGCAGATAGAAACAGTTTTACCTCTTTTAGTTCCTTTTGATGAAGATGCAGTGTTACAGTTAGAATGTAAAGAAACTTGTGGAGTAGCATTGCATACACTCATCTTCTCTTTTCCTTTCTTACTGGGAACTTGGACTTCTATGGGTACACTCTTTGTGTCACAGTCTCTATTTTGACTCTTATCTTCTTTTAATTCAGGACTGTTATCAAGGATAGGATCTATAATAGTCATAGACTCATCTAGTGGTTCATTGACAAGTCTATCAGCAACTTCACTCATTGGATGAATGTACTTGTTATTATATGGAGGTGGAGTAGCTCTGTATCCTATTCCTTCTTTGGGATTGACCTGAGATTTCACTCTATCTTTGAATTGAACTTCCATTAGGTGTTCTAGCTTTTGATTTGCTAACTTGAAGTTTCCTAGATCTATGTTAACATATTCTAGTTTCTTATTAGCCTCTAACACCTTCTGTTCAGTCTCTTCTACCTTTTTATTCAGAGATTCTATTTTCTTATTGAGTTCCTTTTTCTCCCATTCATGATAGGTTCTATCATACCCCATTTGAATCTCATTATCCTTATAATCATTGATCTGTTTTTCCAGATCTTCTATGGCTTGTATATATTCATATCTCCTTTCTTCCATCTTAGCTAGAGTTTTGCACATGCTCTCATTATGATCTCTGTATTTTTTAACCATATTTTTGCATGATTGAGAGCAGAGTTTAGAATTTACCTCAGATGGTAGTTCAGTGGAGGAGACATTTGATGTTTCTGCCATAAGTGCTTGATTTTGAAATCCTTCCTCTGTCTGATCACTCCAGTAAAACACATTGTCTTCTTGAGAGACAAGTGCTGTTGATGATGACGCTTGGATGGGCTGTGAAGTCGTTGATGGCTGTTGACCTTGAGATCTACATTCTCTGGCAAAGTGACCAAGCTTATGGCATTTATAGCATTCCACTTTTGATTTATCAAAAGATGGTTTGCCTTCTGTCTTGGCTTGAAAGTTGGCCCTACCAGTTCTTTTCAGAAATCTTTGGCTCTCATGGTCAGCATTGCATGTTGCCACTTTAAATCCATCTCTTCAAGATCATCTGGATGAATTTGTTCCAAGTCTTCAACATTTAGAGCAAATAATCCATCATTGGCAACAAAAGCCTCATAGTGAGTTTCAGCAGAATTGCCATCACCACCTGAAAAAGAATCACAGTTATTAGACTTTTCAGAAGACAGAAGAGCAGTGTTGTGATTATAAGAAAAGGATTTCTTTTTAGCATCAATTTCAGTCTCAAACACTCTTAGACTGTTGTATAGATCATCCAATTCTATCTCATCAAGTGTGTCTTTTGTTCTCCACTGTGCAGCATAGACTGTCCATTCTTCTCCAAGAGATCTGAGAAACTTTCTGTTGACTTCATCTTGATCCAGATTGACCTTTGCACTTTCCAGTTCCCTTATCAGTTTGTTGAACCTGTCAAAGATTTGAGTGAGGTTTTCATTCTTGCCACCAGAAAAGTTTTCATACTGCTGTTTCAAGAGGTCTTTTTGATTTCTCTTGGTACTGGCATTACCAGCAAACCTCTTCTCTAAGGCATTCCAAAGAGAGTGAGCAGTATAAAATTTTTTGAACTGATGTTGATAAGCATTAGGAATGGCTATTTGTAATAGTGTGAGTGCTTTCACTTCATTCATTCTAGCCTTCCTTTCAAGTTCAGTTCTTGGAGGAGTTTTGACTGGTTTTCCCTCAGCATCAAGTTCTGGATCAACTACAGGAGGGAATTCAACAGCTTCCCATATGGCATAATCAATGAATTGAATATGCTGTTGAATCCTGAGTTTCCACATCTCAAACTCAGTGGGCTTGAGCATAGGCACTTTGAGTCCTTGCCCAGATCCACTGCTGCTATTTTCAAATTCCATTGTAAAAGATTAAAAATTTGAAAGAAAGTTTTCGACTTTGAAAAACAAAGAACAACCTGTCTCTGATACCACTTGTCAGGATCTAAAACTGAATAACCAAGATTAACTGATTTGAAATTTATAAGTGTATAAATCAATAATCTTGCTTTGAATCAAAGTTTAATTAAGAAGTTTGCGGAATAACACTTAATTATTTTAACAAAAAAACTTTCAGAACCAATGAAGCATAAAACATAAGAAGTAATCAAGACTGTTTGTATTGCTGAATTCAATGATTACAATCACCTCTAATCTGTTTGATTAGACGAAGAACACAGACTGTTCTTAGGGTTTTACAACCTTAGAGGCTTAAGAAAACTTAATCAACAAAGCAATTACAGACTCAAAAATATGCAGAAAACTTCTATATGATACTGTACAATAGAATGACCTATTCTCTGTATTTATAATGCTTTTTGGACTTGTTTCCTTGAAGGACTATGACTTCTCTGATAGTAGATATGCTTGAATCTTCGTGTAGATATCTTTCCAGAAAATCAGCACTTTCTGTTTATGAAACTGTTGAGCAGCTTGAATCTCTTGACAGCATGAACTGAGCAGCTTGAGTTGTTTTACTCTGGCAGCTTGAACTTTTACACTGGCAGCTCGAGTTTCTTCAACTAGCAGCATGAACTTTGTATTTACATAAAAAATCTACTAACAGTCTGAGAAGTCTAACTAACAGCTTGAATGTACTTAAACTATTTCCCAACAAGATCTTTAGAATCTCTGACTGTTTAGAATCCAAGAATGTAAGATATGCTTCAGCATTGTTTGTTGGTGCTGCCCGTGCCTGGTGGAAAACTCAGAGGAGTATTTATGGCGAGGAAGTTATTCAGACCTTAGAATAAGACCAGTTCCTCGATATATTTAACGCGAAGTATTGCCCTATTGATCAACGAGACAAGATGGAAGTTCAACTGATGCAGCTGACCCAAGGAACTAAATCTGTCGACGAGTACGAACATGAATTCTCGCGACTTTGTGGCTACTCCTCGTATCAAGTAGCTATTGAGGAAAGGAAAATGAATAGATTTCGTGGAGGACTTAACCCGAGATACCGACATCCAATGAGCGCAATGAAGTATAAATCTTACTTAGAAATGGTTGAAGCGGCAAGAGAGATTGAGAGAGGATATCTAGAGTATGGCGACCAACTCTATGCTCCATCAACGAATCCGACGTGTCCTTCTCCTCCAAAGAAGCAAAGATTTGGCAGATTCTTCAAACCAAACAAATCTCAGTCTCAACAACCTCAACAATCTCGTCAATACAGCTCGACACATGAAGTTCAAGCTTATTCTCTCACGAACGAACCACGATTCTGCAAGAGATGCAGAAAATCACATATGGGATTGTGTAATCCGGATGACGACACATGCTTTGCATACAGCAGAATTGGCTATAGCAGTGAAGAGTGTCCCTAGCGAGGACTTGGGTGTGTGAAATGTGGAAAACGAGGACACTTCATGTATCAGTGTCGTAGTGGGCAACGAGGTCAATCACAATCGTCAGCTGGAGGATCTACAATGAAAAGCTCAGCTGCAACTCCGACTGCAAGGACTCGAGCATTTCGGATAACAGCCGAGGAAGCAAAGGAAACCCCTGACGTGGTTACCGGTACGTTCATGCTTAATTCAATCCCTGCACATGTATTATTTGATTCCGGTGCTAGTCATTCCTTTATATCGACTACTTTTGCACGAAGACTATCTAAATCTCCATCCAAGCTTCCTGTCGTGATTGATATTGAGACAGCCAGTAATAAATATGTTATGGCTGATTCCGTATACCGTAACCACACTCTACTCGTTGATAACATTGTATTCAATCTTGATCTTATCCCGATTCCGTTGAAAGAATCTGATGTCATCATCGACATGGATTGGTTAACGTACAACGAAGCTACGATCGTCTGCAACCGCCGGATTATCAGAATCAAGTCTTCAGACGGCCGATTGTTGGAAATCAAAGGCGAGAAGTGAAAAGGTGCTCATTGTTTAATATCCGTGGAAAAAGCGTATAAATATCTATCTAAGGGTCATGAATCCTACTTGTGTTTTGTCTCATCTGAAAATGTCTCTAAAGACAGCAACAAATCTGTAGCTGATATTCCTATCGTCTGTGAGTTCCCAGACGTATTCCCTGATGATATCTCTGGAGTGCCACCGGAATGACAAGTCGAATTTACAATTGACTTAGTTCTTGGTGCGGCTCCCATCGCTAAAGCTCCCTATAGACTTGCACCTGCAGAAATGCAGGAAATGTCAAATCAGTTGCAAGAGCTGTTAGAAAAGGGTTTTATCCGACTTAGTTCATCTCCGTGGGGTGCACCTGTCTTGTTCGTTAAGAAGAAAGACAGAACTCTTCGAATGTGCATCGACTATCATGAGTTGAACAAAGTCACCATCAAGAATAAATATCCTCTACCCAGGATTGATGATCTGTTTGATCAGCTACAAGGAGCAAGCTACTTCTCCAAAATTGATCTTCGTTCTGGGTATCATCAATTGAAAGTAAGAGATGAGGATATTCCAAAAACAGCCTTCCGAACAAGATATGGTCATTATGAATTTCTCGTGATGCCATTTGGTTTAACAAATGCACCAGCGGCGTTCATGGATCTCATGAATCACGTATGCAGACCAATGCTGGATAAGTTAGTTATCGTATTCATAGATGATATCTTGATTTACTCCAAAATGGAGGCTGATCATGTTAATCATCTACGTCAACTGCTAGAGTTATTGAGAAAGGAAAGACTCTACGCAAAATTCTCTAAGTGTGAATTCTGGCTCAGACAGGTATAACCTTATATTGTCTTAAGTTACTTCTTAAGCGTTCTTTGTTTCAAACAAAATTTAAAATTCTACTTTGACTTCTTTATAGATCCAATTCATTGGCCATGTTGTATCTGGCGAAGGTATTTAAGTTGATCCTTCTAAAGTCGAGGCTGTTCAGAAATGGCAAACACCTCGCAATGCCTCCGAAATCAGAAGTTTCCTTGGACTGGCCGGTTACTATCAACGATTCATTAAGGATTTCTCAAAGATTGCTGTGCCACTCACTATGTTAACATGAAAGAACACTCCTTTCATATGGACTGATAAACAGCAAGAGGTATTTGAAACTCTGAAGCAGAAACTTATTCAAGCGCCAATCGTAGCCTTACCAGAAGGCAATGATGATTTTGTCGTCTATAGCGACACATCTGGTACTGGCTTAGGTTGTTTCGTTATGCAAAATGGAAAAGTCATTGCCTACGCTTCAAAGCAATTGAAAGATTACGAGAAAAGTACACCAACTCATGATCTTGAGTTGGTTGCCGTTACCTTTGCACTGAAAATCTGGCGTCACTATCTCTATGGGACTCGGTGTTAGCTTTACACCGATCATAAAAGCCTCAAGCATCTGTTTACTCAAAAGGATCTGAACATGAAACAGCGTCGGTCCTTGGAGCTTATCAAGGACTATGATTGTGAGATCCTATATCATCCCGGCAAAGCTAATGTGTTCACGGATGCTTTGAGTAGGAAGGTGTATCCTGAAAAGTGCTGCTGCCTTAACTCCTCTTGTATTCTCTTCTTATCTTATCGAGGCTATTAGATCTGCCCAATTTGAAGCGCTGAAAGAAGAGAATCTCTGTTCTGAAAATCTCAAAGGGCAGTTACAATTCCTATCTATGAATCATTTGGGACCTCAATGTCTCAAGGGAAACCGAATCTGGATTCCTAAATATGGTTCTATTCGTAACACTCTTCTATCGGAAGCCCATCAGTCCAAATTATCTATTCATCCTGGCAGCTCAAAGATGTATTTCGATCTGAAAGCTGATTATTGGTGGCCAGGAATGAAAAAAGACATCGGTCAATATGTTGAAAGCTGTAGAGTCTATCAGATGGTTAAGGCAGAACATCAGAAACCCTTCGGGGATATGCAACCACTGCCAGTTCCTGAGTGGAAGTGGGAGCATATAACCATGGACTTCGTCACGAAACTGCGAAAGACCAAGAGACAGCACGACTCCATCTGGGTAGTCGTGGATCGATTAACGAAGTCAGCCCATTTCATACCTATGAAAGAAACGTACTCCCTTGATAGATTGGCACAAATGTACATTACAGAAGTTATTTCTCGTCACGGTGTGCCAAAGTCTATCGTCTCTGATCGTGATAGCCGTTTCACTTCAAGATTTTGGAAAGCGTTGCAAGAAGGGATGGGTACTCGAATCTCTATGAGTACTGCTTATCACCCAAGTGCAGATGGTCAAAGTGAACGTACTATCCTTACTCTCGAAGATATGCTTCGTGCTGCGTTCTTGATCTGGGTGGTAATTGGGATGACCACTTGCCTCTGGTCGAATTCTCATAAAATAACAGTTATCATTCAACGATTAAGATGGCTCCTTTTGAAGCTCTATATGGAAGAAAGTGCAGAACTTCCACCTGTTGGCGCGAAACAGGTGAATCTCCAATAGCGGGTCCTGCCCTTCTACAGTTGACTCATGAAAAAATTCAGCTTGTTAGAAGAAACATCCTTGAAGCTCAAAGCAGGCAGAAGTCATATTATGATAATCGACACAGATCTATCAGCTTTGCGGTTAACGATTGGGGTGATGCTAAAAGTATCTCCAATGACGAATATGGTGGGATTCATAAAGAGAAACAAGCTAGCTCCAAGATTTATTGGTCCATTCAAGAATGTTGAAAAGATTGGGAATCAGTCTTATCGTTTTGAATTGCCAACAGATTTAACATGAATACATCCTGTATTCCGTGTTAGTCATCTGCGAAAGAGCCTAGCTGATGAAAGAGAAGTTCAGATACCACATGTTGATCTTCAGATTGATGAGAAGCTTCGAGTGGTTGAAGAGCCAGAATGTATTCTGGACTCGAAGACCAAAAAGCTTCGCAAGAAGAAAATACAAATGGTGCTCGTCCAGTGGAAACACCACAAGGGTTCGCATCAGTCTTGGGAATCAAGTGATGTCATGAAAGCAACATATCCAAGTCTGTTCGAACATAGCTAACTTCGAGGACGAAGTTTGTGCGTGGTGGAGCCCATTCTGTAACAACCTAACTTTTGGTCCAGTCGTAATTTCAGTATTTTGAGCCAATAATGTAATTTTATTACATTATTTGAATTGTAATTTAATTAAGTAATGAAAATATTTAATTAAAATATATAAAGTATTTAAGTGATCAAATTTTAAAAGATGAAAATTACAAAAGTGGAAGTGGGTTAAATTGCAAATATAACTAAGTTAAATATATATATACATAAATAATGGTTTAATACCATTTAATTGCAATTAAAGATTCATACTCTCTCTCTCTACTCTCTCACTCTACATACAGTTCTTCCAAAATTTCAACAAGAATTCCATAAATTTGCTATCAAATTGGAATTTAAGACAAGGAGGAGTTACATACAACATCAAGGAACAACAATCTACAAGATTTTAAGGTAAAGATCTATTTAAATTTCTAAAATTTTATGGTTTGGTTCGGATTAGTTAAAAACCGAAACCAAGATTTTAAAATGTGAAAATTAGATGTTGCATGTCTAAGATTTTAGTACATAACGATGAAATGAAGTATATAAAAGTGATAGAAACAAGAATTGGTGGTTAGATTGTCCAAAAATGAATAAAAATCGGAATTTTGTTATTAAATGTGTTCTTGACAAAATAATGAGTTTTTGGACAATCTTGATCAAATTATGATGTTATTGATAGGGAAAATAGTATAAAATCAACCCAATTATGATAATACAACATTAAAATATAATGCATGTTATTAAAATTGAGTTTTGTGAATTTTTATGTAAAATCCGTATGAATATGACCAAGAACACCAAGAACATTTTCTGGGAAAATTATGAAGGTATGGATCCGAATTCGGTTGAAACCGAATTCGGATGAGTGGCTCACTTCGGATGGTACCCAATTCGGATCCCAATCTCGGATCTTGCTTTGGTCCCATTTTTGGATGAAGCCTATTCCGGACCACATGTTCAATTCGGATGCCTTAATTTCAGTCCTTATATATTTCGGATGATATGCTAAATTCGGACTCACCTTGAATTCGGATGCTATTTCGGATGGTTTAGTCGGTCCGAATCCGGAGGACCAATCCGGATGGTCCGAACTTGGGGAATCCGAATCCGAATACTTTATTTTGATATTTTTAAATGAGGATTAAAGATCAACAAAGCAACATGATTATATATATACATACATATATATATATATATATATATATATATATATATATATATATATATATATATATATATATATATATATATATATATATATATATATATATATATATATATATATATATATATATATATATATATATATATATATATATATATGTATATATATATATGTATATATATATATATGTGTATATATATATATATATATATATATATATATATATATATATATATATATATATATATATATATATATATATATATATATATATATATATATATATATATATATATATATATATATATATATATATATATATATATATATATATATATATGGGGATGGGTTCTATGGGGCACCTTTGTGCATTGTGCACTTTGGGAACCTGTGTACACCGTTAGATCTCTAAAATCAATGGTTAGGTTGACAGTGGCATAGTTGTAATAAAGATGAAAATTAGGTGCACAATGCAACCTCAAAACCGGCGGAGGGGCAGAAAAGGGTATTCGTCCCCAAATTAATTTGAAAAATAATTTCAAGTAAAGTTTCTCGATCAAAGGTATATTCGAGAAAATTCTTTGTATCATTCGAGTTGACTCAAATGCTAATCGAGAAACACTAAGAGGCAATCGAGTTGACTAAAGTAATAATCGAGAAACTCTGTGTATCATGCGAGTTGACTGACTGTATGACACTTAGAACATTTCAGAACAAGAGTCTCGATTAATACCTTGCCCGAGAGACTTATGGTTCATTCGAGTTGACTTTATGTTGTGTTCAAGGAAGTTCCTTCTTCATTCGAGTCATAGTAATTGATCATTCGAGAACATTTAAGACTTAATCGAGAACCTTCATGTTTTATTCGAGTTCAATTCATAAGTAATTCGAGTTGTTTCAAGACTTATTCGAGAATTACCATGTTCTATTCGAGAGAAACAATAGTTATTCGAGTTGGTATATATACTAAGCCGAGTTGGTTCAAGAGTCATTCGAGAAGTTTTCATATATCATCCGAGATTTATCAAGAGTCCTTTGACATAGTTGCAATTTCATTCGAGTTTAAATGAAGTTTTTTACTAAGTGTTGGAATTTTAATGTTTTAAGAAAAATGTGACATTTTTTCAAGAAAATATTAAAAATTTGGGTTTTTCTAACATTGGTCTCTGAATGATTTACTCTGGAATCCTGTCAATAATACTTTATTATTGTCTGGAATCCTGATGCCTTAAACATAAAAATCACAGATTTTTATAATTTCTGACGAAATGTTATATTTTTCTACTTTGAAGGATTTCATTTGTTTACCTGTATTGTCTAACATGATTCTTATTTGTTTACAGGTTTCAAATGGCATCTCCAAATCATTCCCAGAATTCCAATTCATCAGATTCCCATTCATCCTCCAATCATACACTTGTAACAACACCCGTTCGTTCAACCTCCGTTGCTAGACCTTCACCTTCAACCATCATACCTGATAACCAACTGGTTAAACCCAAACATTGCTTGCCTTTTAAAGACAACAACCATCGTTTGGATACAAAGGTCATCAAAGTTAGTCACCCTATTATCGTAGATTTTCTCAAAGGCCATCCTTTGGGATATCTTCTTCAGTACAAACCTTCTATCCCACAAGTCTACCTGCAACAATTTTGGCATACAGTCAAATTTGTTCCTGCTGATGGAAACCACCATTTTAAAGTAACCATTGACCAATTCAAATCCAAAATTACCCTTGCCAGACTTCGCCACAACTTGTTTCTTCCTAGACAGATAGACACAGTTAACTTTCCTGAGTTAGCTGATTTTGAGGACTTTGTTTCTGATGAGGAGCTGGTTCATGATTTGATATGCTTGGGTTACTAAAAGCCACTTCCAAAAAACTCCTAGTTTCAGCGAAATGGAATAAATGGAGAATGGTACACATTATTTGGGATCATCAATAGATTTATGACGTGTAAGCATACAGGCATAGACAGGTGCAGCATTCACTGTCTACGGATTTTCCATGGGATTGCATTCAATAAACATTATGACTACGCTCAATGCATCTGGGAAGATCTAAAACAGATAGTACTGGCTAAAACAACAAATAGAGCAAGGAAGTTCGTTCCACTTCAGAGGTTTATACAGATTCTTATCGGAGGGATCCTAAGGGCAAATGAAAATATACCTAAAAGATCTAATTCTAACCGATGCCCAGACTATGTGATGATGAGTTTACATGAGTTGCCAGATTCTCCAAATGCAAATATCATGCCGATTCCAGAATCTTTGTTGAAGTATACAGATCCAGAGAGTGAATATGTAAAGTTATATAGGATGAATCATGCTCCAATAGAGACCCAAGAACCATGTTCTCTTACCCAAGGAGTAATACGGAGTGAGGAACCTCATCAAGGGGCTGAAGTTCAGGGAAGCCTGCAAGTAAGTGAGGGAGTTGAAGTCGTAAGGGGTGGTGAGGAAGAGGCTGATAAATCTGATTCCGAAAGGACATTGTCGGATATACAAGAGGGTGAAGATGAAGGAAATGATGATGATGATGATGATGGTGATGATGGTGGTGATCATATTGAGGGAGGGATTGCTTTAATGGATATAGTGAGTATTGCTCAGGAGAGTGTAAGGGATGCACTTAGCCTAGAAAGCCACGATTTACCCACATCTGCTGTTAGCTCCCCTATGGGAGTTAACATTGAAGAGGTCAGTATCCCACTGACAAGTGCACACCCACCTATCCACTCAGTCTCCTCTCAACAGGAGACTGTTTCATTTGAATACTGGGATGAATCACAAAGTCTATCCGAAAGTCATTTGGAATTGATGGATATTGAAATTAGTACACCTCTGCCCGAGTGTACGACTTTTGTTCAAACACAGAGTCTAGATCCTATACAGATTAGGACACTTGATTCGACTTCATCAGTTGAAGTAAGTGTGGTTGAACTTCGTGGTCCCACTGGAACATCCTTAGCTACGGAAGCATTTGTTGCTCCGTCGCTTGAAGAGGGTGGAAGTCCAGTCAGAGCAACCACTACTTTGCCATCTCTGAGTACTGGCCACACAGAAGTTCTTTTCACAAGTTCGACTGTTGTGACAACTGGAAGTCTAAGTGACCCAGTGGTGACTCTTTCCCCGTTCATTACTGAATCATCATTAAATCAAGCTTTAAATGCAGCTGTTGCAGGAGTGAATACTCATATCTCTGCTCAGTTATCTGAAGTGATGGCTCAGATGTCTAACATTCACAAGTTTTTAAAGGGTAAGTCAGTGGCAGAAGAATCGATTAAGCAATCTGAGTCAAATCAAGCTATCGATGAATTGAGGGAAGAGCTGAAAGAGTTCGTTTTAGAACAATTTGATGAAATGAGGGAGAGGATGATAAGTTTGGAAAGTATGGTGATAACTGCTTTGGGTAATTTATCTGAGAGAGTTGCGGCTGTTCAGGAAACATGTAAGGCGCAAGCTTCATCGTCTAAAAGAAAGCATGATGAGCATGATGAGCATGATGAGGACTCCGATGATACTCCTCATGATGGGGAGAAGAGGAGAAAGCTTGCTGAGCCTACACCCGAACTTTTAATGATAACATACCCTGAGAAGGAAACAGAGGTGAAAGAGAAAGAAGCAGGGAGCTCAAAAGAACCTGCTGATGTACAAAGTGAGCTGGGATTGATTCTTTATGAAGATGTTCCAGTTCCTTTGAACACTCAGTCAGATATCTACAACTTTGAAGAATAAAATGACTCAGATGATGATGTTCAAGTGATTAAGGAACAGACATTAATTATTCAAGGTTTAGAAGAAGAGAGAGAGGAGTATGTTGAAGTATCTGAGGATGATGATGTGATCACGTTGACCGATGTTGACTTTCGGGGAGAAAGGATTGAACAAGAAGAGGGGTTAGTACAGGAGATCTTGAAAGAGTCCATACCGACACCGACGGTTGAAAAGCCTTAGGTTGTAATTCAAGTAAAGGAAGAAGTTGAAGAGTTTCCAGTAGAAAATGTAATTATTCAGGAAAGAGTTGAAATGAATGAGGTCGAGGTTATGGAAAGATTTTTTAATGAATACATTTTGGCAGATGAGTCGCAGAAGCAACACAGACTCAGATTTGAAGCACAATAAGTAGTTCAAAGAGAAATCAGTGATATGCTTACATTGTTGAATAAAGATGAGATAAGCAAGAAGAAAGTAAAGAAGTTTGAGCTTTCAGCAAAACGATCAGCGGAGTTCATCAGGAAAAGAGAGAAAATGCCATATCTTGAAGACATTTTGGAAAAACATATTTTTTGTAAGAAACAAGCTCCGTGTTCATTTCTTAAGTTGTTTAGGGTCTTGGAGCCAAACATGCCAAATCTTGTTAACTATGCAACTTTTCTGAGGAACAAGACACAAGTGAATGATAAAGTGAAGAGTGAGTTCAGGATAGTTGATCTAGTTAAAATTGAAAAGGACAGATTCGTTAAGATTTTCTATCCGACATTCACTGTCACGAGAGCTGATGGAAATACTTATACGTTCACTGAAGCCGATATGTTTAATATGCATCTGGTTGACATTGAAGATTTATTTGATGAGTTATGCAGAAATAAGAGAAATGAGCACTGCCTTAAAGACAATTTTCCACTTCATGCATACCAAACTGGTATTGATGTCAGTGCAAGATCTGCAGATAGGTGTTGAACGAGGAATGAGGAAGATTAACATCACAGCTCCACATAGAGATATTAACTTTTCTGGAGAGTTAAAAGAATTTCAAGTCATCATGGTAAAGCATCCTGCTGTAATGTACAAGGACAGAAACAAGAAGCTAAGAGCCATGAGAAGTGTTGAACTAAACAAGTTTTCAGATGGTACACTACATAAAGTGTTGAATGGCTTAAAGGGAAAGCTGGCTTCTGATAAAAAGAGAAAAACAAAGAGAGGAGCTTTGTCAGTTAACGACAGAAGACTTATGGTAGAATTCATATCAAAGATTGAATGGAGGCTCTCTGATCGAAAAAGCATCAGAAGATTTGAGCAGAAGCTTGGATTGTCAACTTAAAGACTTTGCACATTCCATCAAAGGGGGAGATTGTTAGAATACATTTTAGTTGATGGAATGCAAAGTAAAGGGTTTATTTTGTAAATAGTTAATAGTTGTGTAAATGTGTATAAATAGTAAGTTTGACTTTCAAAATAGATATCTCTGACATTTACTTTTGGCACACATAGAATTCAGAGAAACGGTTACTGCAATTGAAGATCCATTTTCATCTTTCTGTAATCGACAATTTCGAATATAATCATTCGGTTAGTTTTGATTCCTATAATTGTTCTTTTTGTTGAATTCTTGTTTGATTGATAAGAAATTGTAAATCACAGTATCCTATGAAGATGCCTTCATCCGCTTCCTGATTAAACTTTCCCAAGTTGTCTTTGTCATTCAGGATAAAGCAACTGCATCCAAAGACATGAAAAAATTTCATATTGGGGATTCGTTTATTTGTCAGTTCGTATGGTGTCTTTCCGAATCTTTTGTTGATAATTGAGCTTTTCGGAGTAAAGCAAGAAGTTGCTACAGCTTCAGCCCAAAGGAATAACGGTAGATTAGAGTAAGCCTGCATCGTCCTAGCAGATTCCACAAGCGTGCGATTTCGTCGTTCAACAACACCATTCTGTTGTGGGGTACGAGCTGCTGAATATTGATGAGTTATTCCAACAGAACCCAGGAATGTCTCGAGTGACTTATTCTTGAATTCTGTACCATTATCAGATCTATTTGTTTGAACTGTTAGTTGCAACTTGACTTGTATTTTGCGAATGAAGTCGATAATGATCTCGGTAGCATCGGACTTGGATCTCAGGAAGAATACACCTGCGTATCTTGAATAGTCGTCGACTATGACCAAGACATATCATTTCTTGTTAATACTCTGTACTCGCATAGGCCCACACAAGTCCATATGTAGAAGTTCTAAAGCCCTAGTTGAAGAGTGTTCAACCTTTAACTTGTGAGAAGCTCGCACCATCTTCCCTTTTTCACAGGTGGCACACAACTGACCCTTCTGAAATCTGAGAGTTGGTAGCCCTTTGACTAACCCAAGTTTTGCAAGATTGGTTAATCCTTTGAAGTTTAGATGGCAAACACGGCAATGCCACAGCCATGATACTTTAGATGTTGCCATGGACAGTAAGCAAACATCTTTCTTCAGATTGATATTGGCTAAATCTATGGAGTACAGATTTGTTTTCCTATTCCCGGCAAGAATTTCCTTCCCTTCCCCTGATCTAATACTACACCGGTTAGCCTTAAAGTTGACTTCTAATCCTTTGTCGCACAGCTGGCCGATTTCGAACAGATTATGACCAAGACCATCAACGTAGAATACCTTTTTAATTGTAATTTTATCATACTCCAGACTCCCATAACCTTTGATCGGACAGAATTGATCATTACCAAACCGAACCGTCCCACAAAATTTGTGAGGGTTTCTCTCTGTCCGGTCATATGCCTTGTGCACTCAGAGTCAAGGTACCACACATGATTTACCTATAAAATGAAGAAAGACGTGAGGTACCCACTTATAGTTGGGTACTTTGGAATTAGGTAAATCGTATGGTGAGTCTTTAGATATTTCAATAGATAACGTCTTTGACTTAGGAACCCACTTTTTAACAGAATGTTTAGGGATCCATTTTTGTACAATTCGTTGTGAAACTGATTTTGAAATTCGCTTCTTTGGAACCTTTTTCTGTTTAAAAGTAGGAGTCTTGTTCTTTGGCAACCATACAAGCTTATCAGATTTATATATAGGTTTAGCATTCAACACATGACAATGAGCAGAATTTAAAGAAAGCAAATGAGCAGGAGAGTATTTAGCACAATATTTATCAAAATTTTATTACAGACAGAATTATCTATGTGACTAATCCTATCAGTAATAGAATTTTGTTTTATTCTCCACTCTTGTCTAATTCTCTTGTTTTTCTTTGATTGTAGCTTCTTTCTCCTAACTTTCTTCGGTTAACTTTTCACAATACAATCTGACGTAACTGAAAAAAATGAGAATTAGTCACTTTAGAATTGCAAAATCTTCTTACCTTGAGAAGCATGTGCTTTCGTTGCTGTAGAATCCTTTGTTGAAGAGAATTTACCTTCTTTAAAATTTGGAGTCACAAAAGTAACTTTTGTTTTCTCCTTTTGCTTTTGTAAATCAGGGGAATTTATTGATTTAACCTTAGATTCTGTAGGTATTCTTTTCAGAATACTTACAGGTTCTTTCGGTTTATCAGCTTGTTTTTCAGGTAGAGGTTTAACAAATTCATCAATTTTGACAAACATCTCCTCTAATGAGTTAAAATCAGAGTTCATGTATAGATCAAATTCCTGTTCAGAATTGACAGAATCAGGTTTAATTGAAGGTTTCTGATCTGGTTGAGTTTTGCTTTCAGGCTTATTTTTTAGTTTTATTTCCAAATCTTTTATTTCAGCCTGAAACTTTTCATTTTCAGACTCAAAAGTTTTAATTTTCAATTCAAGGTCAGAATTGATCTTTTCAAGAATTGAAATTGGAATATATGGCTTTTGAGTATAAGTAGTATTGTCAGACAAATCTTTTTCAGAAAAAGTCAGAATATACTCTTCTGAAATGCAAGAATTTTGATAACTATCATATAATCTGTTATAATCTACAGTATTTTGCATTTTATCTATTCTCAACATTTTCAAATCTTCACCTGATTCTACTTCATTTCAGGCTTTCATAATAATCATTTGTAATCCTAAATTCTAATATCTAACATCATATATAGTTGGTGAACACGAAATACCTTTTATTAGATATTTAGAATTTTTCCAACCTATACCTGATTTTGAATTATAAAATTCGGTACCTTTAGGTTGATTCAGATATATTGTTTGATCTGTTTGACCTCTTTTAATAAATTCATCCTCCATAGATTTGATTTTCTCATATAGCTTTGTTCTTTCATCAAATATAGAATGATATTTTACAGAATAACTTGATGATTCTAACTCAGATAATTTCAGTTTTTCTTTTAGATCAGATATATTGTTGTTAAGTTTTTGAAATTCTCCTTGAAGTTCATTGGATTTATCTTGTAAACCTGAAATTGCTTGTAATGCTAATGCCTTATCCTAGGAAAATTCTAACACTAATGCATGTTCTTGACTCAATTTATTTTCCAAAGAATGGACATTTTTCTTCTTGGATTTTAAGGATTTTTTAATTATTTTTAGCACGTAAGCCATTTGAGGAAGTTTCTGTTCAAGCACACAGGAGTTATCATCATCTGAATCAGAATTAGATTGTACCTCGGGTGATTCTGAAGTTTCTGAGGCATCTGTATCTGTTCCATCATCTGCTTGATCTTTACTGCATCCCGCTTGTCCTGCTGCCATGAACATCATCTCCTCTCTCAGTTCATTGTTAGAATCAGACTCCTTTGGCTCTTCAGTTTCCTCATCAGTCAGTCCTACCCAAACCTCATCCTCAGCTAACATAGCAGACTCACTCAGTACAGAATCATTGAACACTTCTGATTTCAGACAGATATGAGCGTCTTCTTCAGGAATGTCTTCATCTTCGGACAGCTGCAACCAGTGGTCGTCTTCAGCAATCAATGCCTAACCAGCCTCTTTTTCCTTTGCCAGCAGTGCCTCTTGAGTGTAATAATCAAAATTCTTTATAACTGGCAATCTGCATTCGCTGGCAAAGAGGCCTGGTTTGCCACAGTTGTACCATTTTTTATCTGCATCTTTCTGGCTGGTTTATTAGTCTTCTCGTATTTTTCAGCCTTTTTGCCACTGCTCTCTCTAGATATTTCATATCTGTCTTTCTTTTCATACTTCTTTAAGCCTGTCTTGTATCTCATCTTATTATTTGTTGGCTTGCGGTAGAACTTCTTCTGAAATGCCTTTGTCAGCAAGGCCATCTGTTTCTTCATCTCTTCTATCTCAGAATCAGTCGAATCTGAATCTGATGAACTACTGATCAAAACAACCCGCTTTTCCTTCTTTAGTTTCTACTTATATTTCTTGTCAGCCAGGAGAGCTAGAGGATCAACGGTAGCCTTTTCTGCTTGTTTCTTGCCAAACATTTTCCTTAAAACAACTTCTTGGTAGTTGTTAAGGTTCTCAAATACCATATGAAAATCCATATCATCAATCTCTTTTGTTTGTTGGATGATCATTATGTATTTATCCCATTCAGGATTCAGCACATTTATGAATTTGACATTTATATCCAGATTGGATTTTGTCACTCCTTCCTTTTCAATTCACTCACCAGATTGACAAACCTAAGATATGTACTTTCCAACAACTCTCCTTCTCTTGCTCTAAAGTTTTCAAAGGTCATCAGACTATTCCTGGCTCTATATGTTGCTGCTTTGTAAGATCCTCGCATCAGGTTACATACCTCATCCTAGATGGATTTGGCTGTTTTTGTGTTGATAAGTGTAACATCCGGCATTAAACCAGGTTAGCAACTACGACCTAATCAGTATTTAATAGCCAATTATAACCTAATCAGTGGTCATTAGAAATTAATCAAAGTGATTAACAAGGTTAATGAAAAAATCAACTCAATTAGAATCAAATTCATCGGTGCGATGAATCGGGAAATCAATTAATCCGATCGATTTACGATATGAAGGATTAATTCAACTAACTACATAATTAAATTAAGATTAGTAACACTAATCATGCATTAATACACTTACTTAACATTAATGATGCAAGACTAAAACAAATCATTAAACAAATGCATTCAAAAGTATTTATGAATTTACATAAAAAGGGAAATACAAGAATACATTCTAAATATATTTATACAAAAAAAATGAAAATACATCAAAATATCTTCTAAAAATCTGCCCATAGGGAGGTACAAGTAGGTTTTGACTTCATTTT
>JAANYP010002755.1:0-63003 GCA_020465985.1 Centrapalus pauciflorus
TTTTGAATCCAAAGATAATGCAAAGATGGAATTGAATTTGAATTTTTCGGGAAAAAGTTTCTAATTTTGGAAAGTGTTCCTAAATTTCGAGTTTACGAACCGTATTAAATTTAAGAACGATATTGGACATGATTACTTCAATTAATGGTAGATTAATTGGTTTTGGAATTATTTTCATGTCAAGATGAAAATGAATTCTAGATATTTACAAGCTTTACTGTTTTAGTTATGTTTGTGACATAGCCGAGCCTTGAAACCCCTTTTTTGCTTAGATGGTTGTTTATTTAATCGTGATGTTTGCTATTTTCATTATTGGTTATATTTTTGGGAAGGCCTGCGTGCCATTGGAATCCCGGGTATTATGATGTAATCTGTAATAGGTTAGAAAATAGGCAAATGTATTTAGATTAAAATTATGTAAAATAAATCTTGGCGAATATGTCCATCAAGAAGGAGGTCATCCATCAAGGACGCTTGGTGACATTATCGGACGCTGAGGCTAGTGGGAGCTGAAAGAGTTCAACCTTCTTGCCTTGTGTGTTGATTTTGTCCCTTAGGTTTTGACCTAATTGGTTTGTCCGTATGGCTCTCGGAAACCAATTTAGTTTCGGCAAGGCTATGTCACCATGTGATTGTATGTTTTATTTCTTTATGCTCTATTTATATCTGCGTGGTTGTGGTGACAAAGTAGATAAATAAAAGAAATCAAAACTACAATCATTTTTGATGAAAAATTAAAGTATTTAAAAGGAAGTTTAAATTGGAAACTTTAATTATTTTGTCAGGTGTTAGATATGACATTTTTATGAAATTAGTTTTTCAAATAAAAGGAGATTTATTTTTAAAATGTCATATGATCAAAGAGTTGAAATTCTTAAAACTGGTACATTAACTGGATTGTTTACCAGAATAGGTGGTGTGTAGGACAGTCTTGCTCGGGCTGTGGAATTTCCGAAAGGTTTAGAACCGAAAGGATCCTGCCCGCAGACTAACCTGACTGGCCACTAGTTCTTGGTAAGAGACTGGTTATAAACCCAAATTAAAAATCTGACACAGCACACCGTCCATATAGTGGCACTCACGGTGACCGGTCGTCGTAAGTAGGTTCAGCCTTCGTTGGGTGCTTACGCCGCAAACTCGGAGAGCTGTGAGGTAAGCACTGCGGATCCTAAGTGAGACTTGGGCCAGTGACTTGCAGTTGTTATATGGTGTGTGTCAGTGGTGGTTCCTCAGTAAGACTGTTGCCAAGGTGTGGATGAGATTAAACATGATCAATTTAAGAAATTGAAAATCTCATAAGATCTAAGAGTTGCAAAGGGGTTGTAATTGGTAATAAGTTGCCTGCCTGAGTAGCTTATTCATGTAGGTTCAGCCTCCGTTGGGTGCATGAATAAGTAAAATGGTTCTTAGGATTAATAAATCATTTTCTAAATTTTGGGTTATTGATTTATTAATGGTTAATCAAATACTGATTTTTGAAAAATTGTTTAAGATGGTAGAAAAAGACAGAGGTAGAAGCGGTTTAATAATAACAATGACAATAACAGTAATAACAACAATGATAATGTCAATATCCTTTTCCCACTTGAAAATCCTCCCCAAAAGCACATGTTGCTACTTTGAGGTCCATTCGGGATATGGAGAACTCAAAAGAGGCAACATCCTGAACTGGGAGTAAAATCTGATAAATGTTCTGAGTACAGGGTGAAAGTCGTATATTCTGGAAAGGGCACCAGAACCTGCTCCTGCAGAGACTGCTACAGTTGAGGAGAGAAATCTCCACAAGAAGCACTCTGAGGATTCGGTAAATGTTGCCTGTCTAATGCTAGCGACCATGACATCTGAGCTGCAGACTAGCCATATGGACGTCTCAGCTTGACAGATGTATCGCCAGCTAAAGGATATGTTCCAGACTCAGGCTCGGACTGAGAAAGATATACGACAAGGGCTCTGAGCTCCTATAGAATGGCAGAAGGAACAACTGTTAGATCCCATGCGCTGAAGATGAAAGGTTATTTGGATCATCTTAGCAGACTTGGGTTACCCGTGACACAGGAAATGACCACAAATCTAATTCTCAATTCCTTATTGAAGGAATTTTAGCAATTCGTAATTTGTTACAATATGCACGGAGAAGATGATCAGTGGGCTGCATCGGATGCTATACTCTGCTGAGGGAGTGATTGAGGAGAGAATATAGGGAAAGAGACGGAAAGGAAAGTAAGTTTCCAAGCCGGAGGTTAAAGCTAACAAGTAGCTAAAACCTAGAACCAGAGAAGTCAAATCCAAGGATGACAAATTCTTTGAGTGCTAGGAAACTGGGCACTGGGAAAGGAATTGTCCAAAGTACTTGGAAACGGTCAAGGTTGACCGCATTGAGACTTCGTGTATTTGAATCAGTCACTTCTATTGTTCTTGGATATGTGATACCCAATTGAACAAAGTTTCATGCATAATGTCTGCAATGACTAAAATGAAGTGAAAAGAGATGACAGATTCAGTGGGAGCATAGAGACATCTTAGAGAATACTCTGCTGGACACTATTTTCATGTCATCAATAGTTTATCATGGTGTAGTATACAATTGATTGAATTTCTTGCAAGTATTTTTGGGATAAATAAAGAATTTTTGGAGTTAAAAATTTGTTGCTTGAAATTCCTATTGTTTAAGATTACTAAACCATGATTATAGACTATTGATTCAAGTGGAGCTTGAATAGTAACTTGTCAATGGAGATTGGACAAGCTAGTAGTCATATTCAGATAAAAAAGCATTACCATGTTGTTGTGTAAATTGTTCAAGTGTTCAAATGCAGTTTCATTGAACTTGTTAATTCTTGAAAGCTTGTTCAAGAGATTATATGAGTTGGATAGTCACCTGTGATTATATAGATGAAACTAATAAAATGCAGAATTAAATGTAAAGGAGTTATATGGAGGTTAATTCACTTCACTTGTCATAAATAATTAGACTTGAGAAGTCAGGATTGTTTAGACAAGAAGTAATCGCATTTTATAAAATTACATGTGAAATGTATACAACTTGTGTGATGGTTAGTCAAGTAGTAGCCTTTGACTTGTTTAAACACTCGTCGGCAACTTTGACGGAATACCACAACGAAATGTTGTAGATGACCAGGTTCTGGTGGTTATGGATACATATCACAAATTTTGAACACAATGTTATTAAAGATATCTAGTTAAGATATAGATAAACCGCATACTGTCATATTCAAGACTAAACATCTAAACATATCACTAGTAGCAATTAATCTGAATTGCTAGAGCTCCTAAATTTTAATCCTGGTGTCTTTATGAGTGATTTACCAGTTCCTCTAAAGATAATGGATATAAATTTATATGGAGATTCAGACTGGATCTGAATAATATTACAAGAAGTTGTAATAGAGAACTAGTGTAATTTATCAAAGATAAACGGTAATGGAAGTTAAGTCAGTTAACTAGAGAACACTCCCACTAAGATCATGTCTGAAATTAATTTTTCGATAGATCGTATTACCGCGACATTTGATAAGGGAACAGTAGCATTAAATTGATGGTAGTCATGTTGTGTTTATTGAGATAAAGGTGATCAACATGATATCTTTAATGTCGTTCTATTTTGCATGTTTTAGAAATCCAAGAATAAATTTGAAGTTATTTTAAAACTATTCCATAGCTGCTTGTTTTCGTGGGAACCACAACGAGAATTAAAAGGCTACTGTGGTTTTTGGTTGATATTCATGGGTGATGAATATAGCAAAGGTTGGACCAAATTCACAGGTATTTGTTGCGAACAAATATTGGATTGACCCGCCGATTGAGACCACTTTGTGGATCATAGTCATGAGTCGTCTCAAAAAGGTAATCCTTAGTACCTGAGATGTCTACGTACTTTAGTGCGGGTGCTGCTATACATTTGGCCTAACCTAACGTCATCCGTAACTGGGTGATCATAACGGTTCGAGGCTGGTTGCAGTGGGAGTCGTGCTGGAGGCCTAGATAGTCAATATGGGATTTGCACCTTCTTTTAACTAAGAAGAGATATTTCTGTGCCCCTCGGCGATCGATACTGACAGAAATGCATGGCCATGCTCGGACAGAACTGATGTGTTCTACTCTGTTTGTTACAGTTCAATATGAGATCAGGGAGTCGAGAAACATAATAGTGTTTGCTACGGTTGATCTAATCCATGCCTAGCTTTCACATTGAAATATCGCGATGCATGGGATATAACCTAAGTTTCTTTTTGGAAGGCTGTTTCAACAAGAATGCCCGAATGGGAGTCAGAGTTTTTATGACCTTGGTTGCCTAAAGTGTCTAGCCATGACCTCCTTTAGGCGCATGTTGCAGGACAGTATGTCGTCTTACACAAGTGGGAGTATGTTAGTATATGGTGTGTAAAGATGACATGACTACTGCATCATGGCTGATTTCATAAAACACTTGAGGGTCACACCGATGAGCACAACTGAGCAGATTCAATTAAACTATTGAATAAATAATATAGGATATTGTTTATGACACGAAATGATCATTGAGATTAAATTAATGGATGATTAATTATATCTCAAAGTACGGGGACTAAAAGTACAATATGAGATATTGTAGTGATTTAATTGTCATTAGATGATAATTAAATAATAGTTATCTAGTCTTTTATTTATTATTAGATATTAAATGAAAGATGTATTTATTTGAATTGATATTATCATCTAATTATTGGATAACTAGATGGATAATTATAAACAAATAAATAGAGATAATCATAAATAATTATCTAGTCATTTATATATTATTAGATAATATATAAAAGATAAATATTATTTAATAGATATATAATTATAGAGATAATTATATAAGGTTTAAATAATAAAGATAATTATTAAGATATATATTATATTAATATATTAAAGTTTAAATTTAATATATATATAATATATATAGATACGGCGATATACATATACAAGGGTTGTGTATATATATGAAAAAAAACCTAATGGTTTTGGTGGGGTTTTTATTGATGACGGCGCACACACACACTTGAAGGTGTGTGTGTGGGGTGCTCCATCTTGGCCGTACGAACCAAACACTCAATCGTGTTTGGTTTTCCCGTTCTTCGTGTGATTGATTGCATATCTGGCGCCGCTCGATCGTGTCATCACCAGTGGATACCGAGAGCGTCTCATTCGTGTATTCTTGTCATAGAATACAAAGGTACGCATTTATTGCTTTCTCGTTTACTTATCTTATGTTTTACTTGATGATCCGTGTACGGAATTCGTAATTTTTAAAAGCTTCCGTTGTGCGTTAATATGATTAATGTTTTTGTTTTTTAAGAAAACCATACGAATTCCCAACAGTATCTGTCATCTCAGCTTGAACCTTTCCGCATTCAAGCTCGTTTGTAATTAACATTTGTTGATAATACATAGAAACATTGAGAAAATTGTGTGTAGTTTTTAAATAGCTGTATTCACCCCCCCTCTACAGCTTAAAGCTAGATACTTGGGATATCTTTTGGGACCTACAACTGGTATCAGAGCAGTTTAGAGTGTGTGTCATTCTAGATCTCTCATTCTCCCAAAGTTTCCATGGACAACAGTGCTGCAAGTTCCTCATACTATGACAATGGCTCAATGGGCAAACCTCCAAAGTTCAATCATCAGAACTTTTCTGGTTAGAAGTGCAGAACGATGCTCTACTTAGAGAATCTGGATGTGCAACTACCAGAGATTGTAATGGAGGGTCCCTATGTGCCAACCTCTGTTACAACTATAACTCCTGCTGTTGAAGGAGTTGCTCCTGAAATCAGAAAATTTGAGAAAGCAAAAGCTCAATCGTCTGATGAAGACAAAAGACTGGTGGCTCTTGATGCAAAGGCCAGAAACAATCTGGTCATCTCTCTACCTGATGATGTCTTCAAACAGGTTGAGAAGAGGGAAGACTGCAAAGGAGATGTGGGATACTTTACCCACAATCACACTTGACAACAGGATTAATAATCTTGTTAGACAGTATGAACTCTTCTTTGCAAAACCAAAGGAGACTCTCACTGAAACCTACACCAGGTTTACTACTCTTCTAAATGATCTCAAAGCTGTTGGGATCACCAAGGACAGCCTAACTCTGGTAAACAAGTTCTTAGATGTCCTACCTGAAGAATGGAATTATTTTTCTACAATTTTAAGGAATTCAGGTACCATCAGAAGTATGGATCTTGTTAACTTATATGGATCCTTACTGAATGATGAGCAGTCAAGGTAACAGAAGATAAATGCCTTGGAAATATCTAAGAAAGGTGCAGCCTTTGTGGCCAGTGTGAGACAACCTGTAAATCAAGTGAGTGATGTGTTCACTCAACCTGATCAACAGGCTGATGATAAGGAGGAAATGTCTGATGAGGAAGACAATGCAGATATTGCTGAACTGGGTGATGAGCAAATGATAGCCATGCTTGTCAAAAGGTTCAACAAGAAAAGATTTGGAAGAAACATGCTACAGGGAAGTTCAAATTCTGTTAAAAAGAAGGTATTTGACAAGACCAAAGCTGAGTGCTTCAAATGTGGCAAAACTGGCCATATAGCAGCTGACTGTGTGTCAAAAGCTGTTGGTCAGTCATCCAAACCACACAAGACAAACAGGGATGATGGCTATAGGATTAAGTACCTTATGGCTATGGCTAAGCTGAGAAAGTTGGAAAACTCAGTGGTTTCCAATCGGCAAAAGGGACTTATGGCAGAGACTTGTGACTGGGAGGAGTCTGATTCATCATCTGATGAAGAAGACAATAACTGTCTGATGGCCAATACTGATGTCCCATCAACAAGCAACTTCAAACAGGATCTGGCTGAAGCTGAAGCTTTTAGCAGCTTGGAGAACTGGAACCCTACAATGATGTATAAGGTACAAAATTTTATGGATTACAGTTCTGAAGAAAAAGTTAAAATGTTTGAATATATGCTTGTTGATCTGAAAGCTGCTGTTGAGAAGCATGCTATTTTATTATCTGAAATCTCTAAGCTTAAAACTGATATTGAAACAAAATCTAGTAAACTGGACAGTTTCCATAAGTTGGAAGCTGAGCTTGATGAATTAAAACACATCAATTCCATTTTACTGGAAGAAAAGAGAGAAACAGATATGAAACATGCTAAGCTTCAAAAGATAGTTGACTCTTGGTGCCAATCTGCACAAAAAGTCAGCCACTGCATAAGTCAGCAGATTCCTGCACAAATCCAAGCCTATCTTGGAGGGGATCTTGACACAGCAGCTTCCATTGTTGAGGTTAATAATTTAAAAGAAGACTTGTCCACTCTTGGTGAGATTCCAAACACTTTTATTCAAAAAGTGAATGGTAAATTAATCTCAACAAACAGGTTTGTCAGGCCTCAAAACACTGACAGCTCGTGTGAACCTAGCTCAAAAGCTGCTGATGAAATAAGTTTTCCATCAAATAAGCTTGCTAAGTGCTCTGCTGATTCACACAAGCAAAAGAAAGGAAAGCATGTCCAAACTGCAGCAGTGGACACCAAATCTGTTGGCAAAACAGGTTTTGGGTCTAAAGCTGATGTAAAAAGGCATTTTAATCCTTTTAATGCTGAACATTTTGAAAATAAGTTTTCAAAAGGTAAACAGTCTGCCTTTAACAAGAGTAAGTCTCATGTTGAAGGCAAACCTGCTGTGATTTCGAATAAGTTTTCTAATCATAGTAGTAAACTGGTTTTAAATGAGAATAAGTTTTTCAAAACCAGAAATAACGATTATGTTGATAGGCAACATCAATCACATCTCAGGAAGGGCAAAGGCAAAGCCATTGCTCAGTCTGAGAGAGATGGGAATAGGTTTCCTAAACCTGTGGAAGTTCAAAAGCCAATTAAGCTTCCTATCTTTGACATCTGTCCTCCCAAAAAGAGGAAAGAAGAGACAGGCAAAGCTGTGGCTATTGAACTTTCCACTCAAGCTGTTGATTCATCAAAAAGTAATAAGTTTGCTAAATCTGCTGATGGAATCAACAGAAATAACTCAGAATGTGTTTCTGAAAGGTCTTCCTCCAAAAATGCTAAAAGGAGAAAATGTTATAAATGTGGAATGAAGACACATCTGGCCAAAGACTGTCCTGAAACTGAGGACATGAGGCCTGCTGACTCTGATGGTTCCCTCACTGCCAACATAAACAGTGTTGGAAACATCTCAGTCAATGAGAGTGGTATCCAAACTAATACCATTCAAATAGGAAATATTAGTGTTGACATCACAAGTCCATCAACAAATGTTGATGAAGTAGGAGAACTCATCTCTGTGATGAGTTCCCCTAAAAATGACTAATATTCTTCTTGTCACTCTGCAGGAAAAACAACCATCCCAGGTTGGGTACTTGGACAGTGGCTGCTCATGGCACATGACAGGTTGTAAGGACCTGCTGAGTGATCTCAGGCCTGAAAAAGGGCCAAAAGTCACATTTGGTGACAATGTACAGGGATCCACTGAGGGATATTGAATTCTTAAAGCTGGTGCTGCAGTGTTTAAAAGAGTAGCCTATGTGGTTGGACTAAAACATAACCTTGTTAGCATAAGTCAACTGTGTGATGATGGCTATAAGGTTAACTTCGATGAGCACCTGGGTTACATATTGGATCCCCAAGGCAAAGTTGTGTTGTGTGCTCAACGAAAGAAAGGTGTATATGTTGTGGACATGCAATCTGCTGATCCCACAACTGAAACTTGTTTTCTCACAAGAACAAATGCAGAGTTAAACTGGTTATGGCACAAAAGGCTGTCACATCTGAACTTCAAGAACATCAACAAACTCTGTAAGAAAGAGTTGGTGACAAGTTTGCCTTCTATGACCTTTGTTAAAGATAAACTCTGCACAGCTTGTGAGAAAGGCAAGCAGAGGAAATCATCATTTAAATCCAAACATAACTTCTCTATTGATACTCCTCTCTTTTTTATCCATATGGACTTGTTTGGACCTGTTAATGTCCCAAGTCTAGGAGGAAGAAGATACACTCTAGTAATGGTTGATGAGTTCTCCAGGTACACATGGGTTATCTTCTTGAAGAGCAAAGGAGAGGCTGCTAGAGAAATTATTGGATTTGTGAAAAAGATGGAAATGCTGAACTCTGCCCAAGTAAAGCAGCTTAGGAGTGATCATGGTACTGAATTCAGAAACAGTACTCTTGAGGACTTCCGTGAAGAGAAAGGAATCACTCAAAACTTTTCATCTGTAAGAACTCCACAACAAAATGGAGTTGCTGAAAGGAGAAATAGAACTCTCATTGAAGCTGCTAGAACCATGCTGTGTGCATCTGGTTTACCTTCATCATTCTGGGCTGAAGCTGTTAACACTGCCTGCTTCACCCAAAACAGATCCTTAGTGGTGAAAAGGTTCAACAAGACCCCCTATGAGCTGCTCAAAGGGAGGAAACCAAATGTCAGTTACTTCCATGTGTTTGGTTGTCCCTGCTTCATTTTGAATCAAAGGGACCAACTGGCAAAGTTTGAACCAAAAGCTGATGAAGGTGTGTTTGTTGGCTACTCTGCTATCTCTAATGCCTACAGAGTGTACAACAACAAAAGAAAGGTGATAGATGAATCTATCAATGTCACCTTTGAAGAGTCCAAGAATGCTTCCACCAAAGCTGTTCCTGAATCAGTTTCAGGAGAATTAAACTTTGATGATCTGATGCATTCAAACAGTGAAGAGGACTCAAAAGCTTCCACTACACCTAGTGTGGAACCTGTTAATCATGATGGGCATGATGATGATTATGTCAATACACCCTGTGTGAATAAGTGTACTGACCTAATTACAACTGCATGTCCTGAACCTATCAATGCTGATTTTCCTAGTTCCTCTGCTGATATGTTCAATAGTGGTCAGTCATGTTCAACAAGTGAACAGGCTCAAGACAACAGTGTGTCTGAAAATCTTAGAGAGCTGTTCAACAGGACCTGTTGAAGCTGCTGATAACTCAGGAGAATCATCATTGAAAAATGATCCTAAGTGGATCAGATGTCACCCCAATGATCAAATAATTGGTGACATCAACAAAGGGGTACAAACAAGGTGGGACAGCTTAGGGAACTTCTGTATGTTCTCTAGTTTTGTTTCATTAATGGAGCCAAAGAAAGTGGATGAAGCACTAAAAGATGCCAATTGGATCACTGCCATGCAAGAAGAACTCAATCAGTTTGAGAGAAACAAGGTATGGAAGCTGGTCCCTGCTCCTAAAGGTAAAACTATAATTGGCACTAAATGGGTTTTCAAGAATAAAATGGATGAGCAAGGTCATGTCATAAGAAATAAGCCAAGACTGGTTGCTCAAGGTTATAGACAGGAGGAAGGAATTGACTATGATGAGACATTTGCTCCTGTGGCCAGGCTAGAAGCAATTCGTTTGTATCTAGCCTACGCTACTCATAAGAGCATTAAGGTATTTCAAATGGATGTGAAGAGTGCATTTTTGAATGGGAAGCTGCAAGAAGAAGTTTATGTCAAAGGTTTTGAAAATGAACATTATCCAGGTTTTGTCTATAAGTTGGACAAAGCTCTCTATGGTCTCAAACAAGCCCCTAGAGCCTGGTATGACACTCTTACTGAATTCCTTATGAGAAATGGGTATTCCAGAGGTAAAGTGGATACCACACTGTTCATAAAGAAGGTGAAATCTGATATTATGCTTGTTCAAATTTATGTGGATGATATAATATTTGTATCTACCAATGAGCAGTTATGCAAGAATTTTTCATTACTCATGAAATCTAAATATGAAATGAGTATGATGGGAGAACTAACTTTCTTTTTAGGATTACAGGTTAAACAAACCTCAACTGGAATTTTTATAAATCAAAGAAAGTATACCTTAGATCTCTTGAAAAAGTTTAAATTTGATCAAAGTTCTCCTATTAAACCCCCAATGGCAATCAATGTAAAAGTGGATGCTGATGCCAGTGGCAAAGCTATTTCAGTAACAGCTTACAGAGGTATGATTGGGAGCTTGCTATATTTAACTGCTAGTAGACCTGATATTATGTTTGCCACCTGTTTGTGTGCTAGGTTCCAAGCTGATCCAAAGGAATCTCATCTAGCTGCTCTTAAAAAATCTTCAGATACCTGAAGGGTACACCAGGTTTGGGTCTTTGGTATCCCAAAGACTTAAGCCTTGAACTAACAGGTTATTCAGATTCTGAATTTGCAGGCTGCAGGCTAGATAGGAAAAGTACCACAGGTGGGTGTCAACTTCTTGGTGGTAAGTTGATAAGTTGGTGCAGCAAGAAGCAGAACTCAGTGTCTACTTCTACTGCTGAAGCTGAGTACATTGCTGCTGGAAGCTGCTGTGGGCAGATTCTGTGGATGCAGCATCAGCTTGAAGACTATGGGCTTGTGTATAGGAAAATCCCTATTCTGTGTGATAACACAAGTGCCATAGCCATTTCCAACAATCCAGTTTTTCATTCAAGAACAAAGCATATTGAAGTCAGACATCACTTCATCAGGGATCACATTCAGAAAGGTAATGTGGAGGTAAGTTTTATTTCCACAAATGAACAGCTTGCAGACATTTTCACCAAACCTCTTGATGAAACCAGGTTTAATTACCTTGTCAGCAAGCTGGGCATGTTAAACAAAAGTGACTAAGTGCCCTCAAAGGTCTAAGACTTTGTATGTCTCACACTGATCAAGTTTCTCAGAACAGCTTAGACAGAACAGGCTCTGCATGTTCTGTACTTAGCCATTTTCTGAAATCCTTGAACAGCTTGAACATGCAACAGGCTGAACAAAACCAGTTTACTCGTCCAGCCTGCTCTGATGGTCCATTCTTCACTCTGCTCATTTCCTCACACTGATTTACAAGACATTGTCTTGTAACCTGATCAGCTATTGGACACAACCTGTTCCTACATGGCTGAACAGGTTGAGGGAACAGCTTGAAGAATGAATAGCTTGTGATGACTCTGCTCATCACAGGTTTGACCAACAGCTTAGACCAATAGTTTTTAATTACCTTTCTTCACAATTAAGTTACTTAATTTCTGTTTTTATTTAACTTAATTACTGCGGATAATGTGGGTTACGTGTGTTAGTGATTAAAAAGGGCTCAAGTGGTCTGACAAACGGCTTGACATGGACAACTGTTCCATTTTCCGTTAACGACCTTTTCAAATCAACCGCCCAAATGCTTCTCTCTCATACCCTCTCACATTCGAATCCTATAAATACCTCATACTCTTTCATCTTCGTCTTCCTCACTACTATCATAAACGTCCTAAGAACCCTAAAACTCGACTAAGTGTCTTGTGCTTCTGCTACTCTCACTACTCTCAAAATGGCTCACGGAAACAACCCCTTCCTACCAGTATTTGTTAGTGATGATGTGCAGAAACATTCATCAGTCACCACAATGCTAACCCTCAAACCCAGTAACTACATTGCAAACCTCACAATCCCCAAAAACTATGTGGGGAAAGGTTATGACCAGATGGTGGAGTTTTTGACAGTTCATCGGTTGAACTATGCCATGACTGCTACTCCTGGTGTCCTGTACCAGGAGATGGTGTACGAGTTTTGGTACACTTGTGCCTACAACCCCAATACCAAAGTCATCAAGGGGACTATTCTCAATGGGACTCAGACCATTGAGATTACTGCTGATCTTCTCAGGGAGGTTCTTCATCTGCCCATTGCTGATTCATATGACATGCCCCAACCTGAAAATGAGCAAATGGGAAATTTGCTACGCTTCTGTGGTGTAGCAGAACCCAAAATTGGAGCTACGCTGTACAGGAAGGATCTGTCTCCTACCTACAGCTTTCTGTTTGCCTCAGTGATGATGAGCTTCAGCAGCAAAGTTGGTTCCTTTGACCAACTGAGCCGTGATGAAATACCAATAGTCCTACAGCTGGTGGATGGGACTACATTGGACATGGCTAAGTGGATCTTCCTGAACTTGAGTAATCTGGTGCAGCAGGACCCAAGACCAGCTGCTGTTCGATACCCCAGATTTCTGAGCCTCATATTCAGACACATTTGTGGTGAGCATCTGTACAACTCTCAGCCCTTACTTCATACTGATGCCTTCCCTGTAACAGGGAATAGAGTTTTCTATACTGCTGTTCTTCCAAATGAGCCTCCTCTGTCAACACCAATGAGGAGGTTGTTAGGATTGGTGGAAGGACCCTCTGATGTGAGGGTGGATCCAGAAGCTGCTCCCAAGAGAAAATCCAAAGCCAGGTCCAAACTTGTTAAGAGGACCATGGCAACCACTGAAGCTGGGCCTGTGCAAAAGAAGGCCAAAATAGCTCAGTCTGAGTCTGCCCTCTTAGCCTCTATGGCTGAGGGGGAGCAGGCTCCTCACCCTGGTTCATTCGTTGAACCTCCAGCCTCTGTGGCTGGTGCCTCTGTGGCACTTGAGACTATGGAACAGGTTAACCCACCTGTTTCTGACCCGGTCTCTAAACCTGTCCAGTCTGAACCTCTCATCACCTCTCCACAATCACCCACTTCATCCATCCACTACCAACAAAAATCCCTAGCCAAAAGGAAACCAACCCAAACAACCAGCTCCTCTGTTCCCTCTCAACAGGGTTCAGTTGTAAGAGAAGCCACCCCTGCTGCCTCTCCTATTTTGGGAGAAGGTTCAGCACAATTGGAGCCTGCTTCACTCCAACCTGAGTCCACCCAGAGTCAGCCTAAACCCTCTGGTTCCTCCCAACAGGAACCAGTTGTACAAAAGGAGATAACCACCTCAACTATTCCAGCCTCCCAACAGGGTGAGAATATTGAAAGACAGGAGCCCTCTCCACTCCATACTGAGTCCACACTGTCCCTTACTCAAACTTCTTTAGACCCTGAGTCCGTACGAGGTGCCCACACTGCTGGTATAGACCAATCAGCAGCTCAGCCTCAAACTTCTGCTCCCCATGATACAGCTGTTCTACACCAAACAGCTGCTGAGGGACCAACAACCCAAGCTGATGAACCTCGGGGATCATACCATCCCTTTGGTGAGGCTGCTCCTTCTATGCGAACTCCATCAGCAGGTTTCACCACTGCTGATGTTGAAATGCATATCTCATCTCCTCATGATGAGGTGCTTTTACACCAAGGCACTGCAGAGGGAACACCCACTGGCCTTCATGAAGGTGTTGCAACACAAGGAGCATCTGAAAGGCCCCCAACATCAACCCCTTCTCCTGATGATGCAGCTACAGCCGCTGCTGAGGGACCCTTTGACCCCTCCAAGCTGGGCCACATTACTTTTGCCCAGGCTATGGAGCTTCTCTCAACTGTTCCTCTTGCCTCTCCATCACATCCTCATACACCAGCCTCATCATCTTCTTCTCCATCAACCCAATCTAAACAGTCCACCCATACACCTCCATCTCCTAAAGACCTGCCTTTGAAGGATCAGCTTTCTCTGCTGACCAACAAAGTTGTTTCTTTGGAAACTACTATGACCTCTCTACCCTCTCTTATTTCAAAGTCTGTGTCTGAACAGCTTAAGGGATTCTTTGATCTGTTTAAGGATTCCTTCCCTGCCACTCCACAACCTGATAATTCTCCACAGCTGCTTGCACTCACTGCACAGCTGCAAACTGTATCCACATCCCTCTCCTCAATTCTTTCACTACAACAGGACTCTGTGTCCTCAATGACAGCTATTTCTCAACAGCTGTCATCTCTCCTAACTTCTTGCAACTCTACACTTCCTACTACTCTGGCCAGCTTAAATACTCTCATTGGCTCCCTATCAAATTCTGTGTCATCAAACCTTGCTGATGTGCAAGATTCTCTAGAATTACATCTTGCACAGCTTCAAAGTTTGTTGTTCACAGCTTCTGATAGGGAAAACATTATTAAGCTGACCTCCCTTGCTGATACCCAATCCTCTTCTCTTCAAATCTGTCTTTCCCAACTTGCAGAGGTGAAGGACAACTTGGCATTCTTAGTGAATAGCCTTGTTGGCCCCAGGCCTGCTGCCAAAACTGCTGGCAAGCCTGATGACTTCATGTCTTCAGGCAGACCGGGTGTTGAAGGTGCTGGTACATCTCCTTCAAAGGGGGAGAAGTCATCTGCCTTGAAGACTAAGTCTAAGGGGGAGAAAACTTCTTCTCCTAAGGAGAAATCAGTGCCTGCAATACTCACTGGTCAACCAGCAGGAGCTTCAACAGGTACACTGGAGGGTGCCTCCCACGCTGCTCAGCCTACTCAGGCTGAATCTCCAATCCCTGCTAAGTCTAAGGGGGAGGAATTTATTCCTGAGGGCAGGCCAAGCAGCAGAAGGAGGCATCTGATTCAAGAAGAAGAAGAAGAGGAGGAGGAAAGTCCTGAAGCTGCTGTCACTACAGCGGCTAAAGGAAAAGAAAAAACAGCAACTGATCCCCAACAACAGAAAGCAGCAGAGCTTAAATTTCACAAAGCCAGGGCCAAAGAAATGGGTCTTCCTATGCACAAATATTTTGAGTTTAGAGAAGAACAACTTCAAGCCCTGGAAGCTTTAAGGAAAGAAGAAGAATCTGCCAAACCTGCTAAGTCTTTTGCACTTCAAGAGGCAAGGAAAGTCAAAATGTCCTCTCTGGTTATGCAAAAGAAAATATTGGAAGCTGCTAAGGGATCAGCAGAAGAGAAGGAAGCAGAAAAAGAAAAGGGTGCTCTGGTCTCAGTGGCCAAAACTTCAGTGCCCTCTGCAAGAGCTCAGTTTCACTTTGACAACCTGGCAAGAAGAAAATTTCAAGATGTTGCTGATAGAAGGCTTGCCAAGGAAGCAATTGTCAAAGCTATGCCCATATCAAGAAAAGGCAGTCAGTGGAAGTTGAAAATAACCACAATGGGTGCAGCAGGCCCAGAACTAGAAACATATGACTACACTGACGTTGCACAAATGGGGTACAGAGAATGGATTGAGCTGGCAGTTGCTCTGAGTGAGTCTAAGTCAGAAACTGCTAAGACTGTCAGAGCATATGTCAAGAAGTTGATGGAGAGAGTGAAGAATCTTGGCCTGATCTCCAAAGAAGTTAGTGAAGGTGTCTATGTGACACAACCTAAAATAAAGGCCAGGAGGACAAGGAAGGACACTGAGATGGAACAACTCCTCATCCTGGTAGTACAAGGTGACTATGCTATTGAGATGAAAGGAGTTGATCATAGTCTGCCTAGTGAAATTGAGTTTGAAGATGGCAAGATCATTGAAGAGCCTGAGCTAGGGGCATTTTTTGTAGATCCCTTAACTCAGAAGAAATGCTTTCAGAGAGCATCAAATCTATACAAGGTGGATCTGAGACAACTTGTAGCCTTCAGACTTGCAATTTCATTCAGGCAGTCAAGTAGGTGGAGAGCAGCATACTGGGATCAGCTCAGAGGCTGTTCTGAAAGAGGTGAACTTGAGGATCCCAAGTTTATGTTCATAAGAAGTGAGTTTCAAGAACTTGAGGATACAAGGGAACAACTTGAGAAGATGTTTGAAGGTCCCCCTCCATTGCAATGAAGTCCATCTACCATCTGGGTAGGTGAAGAATGGAAGCTGTCCATCAGTTGGACAGGCTTACCATTATCTGCTCCCAACAAAAACAGTCCAATGTACATTAGTTGTACTATATTTACATATGTTGTAATTTTCTCTTTTACGTTAGTTGTAATATATATCAGTACATCAGTTATACTTTTGTAAGAACATGTGTTGTTCTAATGTAATAAAAAAACAGTGTATATATAAATTGATCTTTTACTTTATGTTGATGTTGTAATTTTATTTCAACAAATGTACTGTAAAAATATATAGTGATTTTTGATAAGGCCAGCTTAGACTGGTTATTGCAAATAGGGGGAGATTGTTAGGCACAAAAAGGCCTCAGTCAAACCTGTTCTGCATCTGAGGGGGAGATTATTAATCAAACCTGTTGATGCTTTTGAAGGTTGAATTTAAGGCCTGTTATATGCCTTATTGAAACCTGAAAATGATTTGCAATATCAGCCTAAAGCTGATCTATATGTTGCATGTGTTGCAACAAAGACAGTTTTGTCCAAGCTGTTCAGTCTGCTGAACAGGCTGGACATAAACTGTCTACGCTGCTCTACACTGGTGAGCAGCTTGGGCAGTGTACAAGTGTTCTGTTCTTTGTGAACAGAACCTGTTCTTTGTGAACAGGCTAAACACTTTATGGAATATGTTTCCAAGTCCTCATGTATTGTTTTTTACTACAAGATCAGTTTATAAAGTCGAAGACAAAGTGGAAATCAGAACTGCTCAGCCTGCCCAAGCTGTTCTGTTACATGAAGACAAAAGCATATTTGAAAAAGGGTGACAGACCTTTTTCTTATATCAAAATAGGCCTTTACAAAGGAAGAAAAACACAAAGTTGACATTCCTCATTTAGTTAAAGGCAATGCAACAGTAGACAAAGTGAAAAGACAAAAGTTTTGCCCACATGAAGACAAGTCTGCTTTTCAGAATGTGCAGAAAAGTTTATGTTGTCTTTTCAACAAGACTTTACCTTTTTAATTCCGTCCAATGAAGAAGCTTCACTTAGATCCTCTGAGAGAGTATAAAAAGAAACTTCCAAGGATTGAAAGAAATAGCCAAAAAGCTAAGTGCTGAAACCAAGAGTGAACGTGCATTCAAAGTGAGTCTCTCATGCATGCAAGTCTGCTTGAATAAAACAGTGCTCAGTGTCTAAGCTGTTCTTGTTCAAGCTGTTCCTCAGAGTCTTATAAACACAGTGAGTGATTCTTAGTGAGTGTATTCATTGTAATTAGTTTAAGTCAGTCTTAGACTAGTTAAACGTACTGTTGTATCTGTCATCTCAGCTTGAACCTTTCCGCATTCAAGCTCGTTTGTAATTAACATTTGTTGATAATACATACAAACATTAAGAAAATTGTGTGTAGTTTTTAAATAGCTGTATTCACCCTCTCTACAGCTTAAAGCTAGATACTTGGGATATCTTTTGGGACCTACAGATAATTTTCAAATACCAAAAAGTCATAATCATTGTGTGTCTGCCTTGATCATAGAAGTATGTCTAAGTATGGGACACGTAAGGTAGTTTCTTGATAAATAAAAAGGCCAAAGGAATTTCCAAAGTGTTGAATGTTTAAGAGGAAAAACATACCAACAATCACCTTGAAGTATATGTCACAACAAACAATCAAAAGAATAAAAAAATTCCTGAAGTGTGAAAGTGAAATACTGAAAATGCGTTCTGACACCGCTATCTGATTGAACCTTCTTTGACTATCTCGCAAAAATATTTTGTTAGTGTATTTTTTTCCTTAAATTTTTTTTATCTAATTTTATTTTATTTTTATTTTTATTTTTATTTTTACTTTTATTTTCTATTTTATTGTAAATTTATTCTAGCTTAGATAATCTTGATTTTAAAAAATAGGAATAAGGTCAAAAGTTACTAGGATACATTTTTAGTTGAAGAAACAAAATTGTGTGATAATCTGTTGCTTAGTGTGAATGTTTTGCAAAGTTGGAAAAATTCTGTTAAGTGAAAAAGTTGATTTTATTCAAGAATTTTCAAAATTTTCAATTAAGTTCGAACATTATTTAAGTTCGAAGTCATCTTCGAACTTACTACAAGTTCGAACTTAACATAAGTTCAAAGGTTGTTGGATATAAATAGGTCAACAGTGCTTTATTCAATGCACTTACCCTCGAACTTACCTTCTCGAACTTACCTGGGCGATATCAAACTTACCCTCTCGAACTTTTCAAAATTCGAATTTGAACTGTATCTCGAAGTTTTTCAACTATTCCTCGAACCTATCTACACACTTAGGTGTATTGGACCATCTAATACTAAGTAAGTGTAAGATTAGGACCTTTTTAGTGGCTAAAATCGAGAAATTTTGAGTTTTCGTGTCATATAGAACTAGGTGCTTTAAATCACATGTTTTAAAAGCAAAAACTTAAAATTAATGATTCATAAACTTGATTAGAACCTATTAGGACTAGATTCTACTGTTAATTAAGTCAAATAGGGTTGAAATCATAGTTTTGAAGTTGAAAATGGCCGACTTCGAACTTGTTCTTCAGGTTCGAACTTGTCAGGACTTCAAACTTCTTAAAAATATATATAAGTTCGAAGTCATATATGTTCGAATAGGTGTCTCGAACTTAAGTAAGTTCGAAGGTCAAAAGAACTGTTCGAACTTAATTAAGTTTGAATGTGTTATAATCTCGAATTTAAGTAAGTTTGAAGATGTTAAAATTCGAACTTAATCAAGTTCGAATTTATACAAGTTCGAATAACATAAATTTTTGAAAATAAATTTCTAACAGTTTAAGTGTAAATTGTATGCAGATATGGGAGATAGAGCTTTCTTTAATAAGCACAACATGGTAATGGCAGTAGATCTTCAGCTGCCAGAAGCTCAGCCGTACCGGCAAATGATTGAATTCTTGTCACAATCAAGAGTGGCATATGCCTTGACTCACAATCAGCCAATCATACTTCCATACGTTCGGCAATTTTGGCAATCCTTGCAAGTCGATTGCACCGTTACACCTATAGTTCTACGCACAAGAGTAGGTGGCCATCCTATCACATTTTCTGTCGATCATCTCCGTTTGATTTTGCAACTAGGGAGAGGTGAGCAAGAAGCTGGCCCAATTGACTTTCCGGCTCCAATAAGGCAGGCGGCCTTCTTAAGAATGGGTTATGCGCAAGACATCACCAAGGCATCATATGTAAAGAGTGGTGTCATTGGCCAATGGAGATATTTGGTTCACGTGATCATGGTTTGTTTTGCTCCCAAGATGGTGGGATTCGACACAATGCTATCCAAGCTCCAATCGGCAATGATATCACTCGTCTACAATAAGAAGCTTAGCTTTTCAGATATGTTCTTTGGGGAGTTTGTCCATCAAATTTCTGCTCCCAGCTGGGAAAAATTTCTCATGTATCCGCGCTTTATCATGATGATAATAAGGCATGTTCTGCCGGACTTACCGACGCTGCCAGAGCAAACTGGAGTAGCCATCATTGATAAAAGAATATTTGCTGACTGCCAATCTCACAATGCGTGAAGGGCAGAGCAAGTAAGGCCACAAGTGGCTCCGCTTTTTGGTGTTGTTATAAATCCGGATTTCTTTGCTCCCGAAGACGATGATTGGATAGGTGATGCACCTCAGCAACAACCTCCACCACAACAAGCACCGGCTCGGCGAACTCCGGTTTCTAGGTCAACTCAACATTCAAGATCAACTGCAGAGGCAGCTGGGTCATCAACATCGGCACCACAGCCCGATCAGAGGGAACAAACCTTGCAGGAAATATTTGAGCAAGGATCAGCAGCACAAGAAAACATAGCAGAACAGCTAGTTCAAGAGATTTTGGAGCCGCCAACCGACATGGATGACATTTTCAGGGACATCGATGAATATCAGCCACCGGTTCCTGCATCTGAAGGAACAGAGAGCGGTGAAGAAGCGATAGAAGCTCTTGTCGAGACAGATTCTGAATATGAATCTGACTCTAGTTCAGACGAGGACGTAGCTGAAGCTGTTAATCCAGCAATTTCTTTTGAAAGATATGGCTCTAGAGTTGTTGTGAGCAGAAGGAAGGTGACTCGTCCTACACTCCGTTATGAAGATGAAGGAGATGCGGACTTTATCTTAGAAGAAGAGGCAGTGATTTCCACACAACAGAGGGCGAGGCGTCAACGCATTCGTCAGGGAGCTCCATCTACCTCTACTGCCATTCCATCCGTCGCAACCACAGCTCCATCAACATCTACTTCCACTCCATCAACTTCCACTCCAACAACGTCCGCTACATTTACTGAAAATCAGCGATTCATCGAGTTGAAAGGCAAGGTAGACTTCCAAACATTCCAAATATTTCAGCTCTCGCAAGTTGTAAACCAGTTGCAACAACACAACTCCAGGCTGGAGCAGCAAAATGCTCAGCTGCAAACTAAAGTGGCTGCTCAACAAGAAGCAATGTCAGCTCAGCAGTCTCAAATTCTGACTCTTCAGACCCTGGTCGAGCAAATATTGAAAGATTTACAAGCTCAGGGGGAGAGTAGTTGTAAGGGTGATGAGTTGAGAAGAGTTAAAACAGAATATGATGATGAAGGAGGTGACCCAAATACGCAAAAAGACAGTGAGCTAGCAGATCTTCCACAAGAGACTGCTCAGCAAGCTGAACTTCAGAGGGAGCCTGAATCATCTGGAACAGGAGGAAGAGGAGATCAAGAGAAAGGCAAGGCTATAGAAGCCTCAGAGTCCATCGAGCAAGAAATGATTGAAGCCTTAACAGGAATAGATGATGATGAAGATGTGATGTTTAACTATGAAGATGAGTTAGAAGATCTTGAAGAAGGGGAATTCATTCCAGAAGACATTACAGACTGGAAATCAGATGATGAAGTCCTAGTCGATGAGGAAGATGAGGTTGATGAGATTGTTATTCAACAACAACATATCACTGAGACGTATACGATGGCAGAACAGAATATGATTGACATCGAAGCGTTTAAAGCTGCTTTAAATATTGAATCAGAGTTTAAAGAGACTGATAGGGAGCCTATAAATGAAGAAAGAAGAAAATTGTGGCTCAGAAAAGAAGAAAGAAGAAGGCAGTGTCCTTGAAAGAAAAGATAAAGGTTCCTAGTGCTGGAAAGCTGTCCGGAAACATACTTAGATGGTTCTTCAATTGAGAATTGCAGCTCTTCATAATTAAGAGGAAAGATGGACTCCAGTATCTGAGGAGGAGATTGAAAGACTTTAACTCATTGCCTAAGTGTGAGATAAAGGCATTAGCGTAAAGAGCTCATCAACATTGGAAATGACCCTTACGCTGAAGTTCTTGCAAAGATTGTCAGAAGGGAAGGGAGGTCTAGAAAGTTTGGGAGACTCAATCCACGAGTAGGTAAGAGAATAATGGATCATACGAGAATAGATCCTCTAACTGGAAGACCTTGGATGAAGATGTATTACAAGCCAGTTAGATGTATGAAGAAGGTACCTCTAAAGCCAATGCCTCAAGACGTCTTGGGCAATCTCAACTGGTGGTATGTAGACAGTGAGACACGCGAAGCAGTTATGGAAGATCTTGAAGAAAAGGTGATTCTGAAGGTGTACGATCCCTTGCACCTGGTCAGCCTATCTAAAGATGATCTGCTCAAGCTTCATGTTAAAAAAATCTCTTTTGATGCACATTTGAAGACCGAAGGCAGAAAATATCAGAATGTTGTAAAGGTTTGCGTTGAACAGGGACTTCATGCTGGTAGCATTTTTGAATCAGGCTAGTTCTATAGATTAGTGAATATCTAACTAGAAGCTACCGTCAAGGGGGAGTCTGTTGGTACACCCTGTGTGACGATAGTAGTCTAGGTATGTTATAGATAGTCATTTGTAATAGATCAGGCTTTGCTAATACAAATCATATATGTTTGGTTATTATTGTGTATGATGTTTACATTTGCCTGATAAGTTCAAAGATAAGTTCTAGAATAAGTTCAAGATAAGTTCAAAGATAAGTTCAAGAATAAGTTCAAAGGCTAGGTTTTGAACTTAGTGAAGCTAAGTTCGAATATTGTATGACAAGTTCGTGGGCTTGGGCCTAAACGAACTTGTGTAACTTAAGTTCGAACTTAATATCTATAATTAAGAGTTAATCCGTTTGAATTAAGGACTTTTGTAGAAATTAGCATTTAGAGCTTGTATCAGTGCACGTACGAACTTGTGAGATTTCAGAGAGTCATTTCGGAGAAATACACGTGTCGGATCGTTCGTCGTATCTGCTCTCATTGTGTTCGTCTCCGGGTTTCCATGTGTGATCGATCCGTTAAACCACTAATGAGGATTCTGCACTCGTTGGAAGGTGTCGCGTCAAGATCAGATCCGTGCTACAGGTGACCTTACAAGAATTAGCAGAAGCGAGGGTTAAGGTTGCTGAGGCTAATAGTAAAATTGAGAAGTTTAGGAACGCATCCTTGAACTTAGGCAAAATCTTAGATTCGCAGAGACAGTCTATGAAACCAGTTGGCCTAGGATATCAGGATGTGCCTCCACCTTTCAATAACAACTATGTGCCAACTCTCAGGATGAGATCAACGAAGAGGTTGAATCAGAGGAAGTAAAAGTAACTGAGATTGATAAGGTGTCAATAGCTAAGGTGTCAACAACAGCCTCTAAGGTTAAGAAAATGGTTAAGTTTGTGCAGTCTAATAGTGGGTCAAAACTAGAAGAGGCAAAAATTATAAGTGATAATAACCAAGAGGTGTTGAACACAGTTGTTGAAACAAAAGAACAGGACATTAGCGAGACTCATAAGTCAAAGAGTGCTTATAAGAAGTCTGTTGACAAGATGTCTTGCTTTAGATGTCATGAAAAAGGTCATGTTGCATCTAGTTGTCCCTATAAGAAACCAGAGTCTACACCTACTGTAGGGAAGCAAGAACAACAAGTCTTAAAATCAGTGCCTATTATTGCAAGCGCGAGTACTCAAAATTCTGAGAAGAACTCGAATGCAACCTCACGAGTAGGTAAACAAGCACTGGTGTCAATCAGACAAAATGAAGGGCTTAGGAATAATTCACCGAATAGAGTCCCTAGTCAATCAATGTCTGGACCACATTCTATCATTAAGAATCATACACCTAAGAAGAGTTATACTCCAGTTAGGTCTCATACTCCTAACAGACATCAGACACCTGGTAGAGCCCAGAGTTATAACACAGAAATGCATTATAACAAAAAATTACTCTAGGAATCCACAGCAAAAGACAACCCAAAGGCCAAGAGTGGATATAAATCACTCAGCTTCACAACAGGTTCTTAATCAAAAACCCAAGTCACCGGAAAGGAGAGATGGGTATTTGAAAGAGTTCAAGTATGTGGACGATAATGGTATTACCAAGTCAGTCATGGCTTGGGTTCCCCGTGATAACTAATTTGTTTACTTTCATGTGCAGAAGTTAACTACAGGTCTTAACAACACATGGTTCGTACTTAGTTGTTGCTCTCGACACATGACTGGGGAAAGAAGTCTACTGACGAACTTCAAAAGTGGGAATAAGGGATTTGTCTCATTTGCTGGGAATAAAGGAGGCAATATCACTGGAACAGGAGTAGTCACTAATGGGACGATCACTCTTGATCTAGTCTACTATGTAGATAAGCTTGATCACAATCTCATTAGTGTCTCTCAGATCTGTGATAAACAAAATTCAGTCTTCTTTACTGGAAAGGAAGCGTTAGTGCTAAAGTTGGGATTCAAGATACCTGAAGAGTGGATTATGATGAGAGCCCCAAGGGTGAATGATTTGTACATGATGGACATGTCAATAGCAGATTCATCGATGGGATCTATTTGTCTACTATCAAAAGCTTTAGAGTCCGAATCTTTGTTGTGGCACAGTCGTATGACACACTTGCACTTAAGGAAGATGAATTTTATCACTAAAAATGGCCTTGTGCAAGGTGTTCCATTGAAGAGTTTCCAGTTTGAAGATAAGTGTGTGCCATGCAAGAAAGGGAAGCAACATAAGAAGTCACACAAATAGACTCAGAATTCAATCGCTTCCACCTTCGATTTGCTGCATATGGATCTCTTAGGTCCAATCAACAAAAGGAGTATAGGTGGTAGTTGGTACTGTTTAGTTATTACCGATGATTACTCACGTTTCTCTTGGGTTTTATTTTTAGGTACAAAGGACGAGACAGCAGGCACGCTGATTGGGTTCTTAGACCAAGTTGAGAACTCATACGGAAAAAGGGTATCAGAAGTGATAATGGAACATAATTTGAAAATGCAGTAATTGGTGTATATTGTCTAACTAAAGACATAGTGCATCAATTTAGTGCACCATATGAGCCACAACAAAATGGGGTGGCAGAACGTAAAAACTAGACATTGATTGAAGCAGCAAGGACTATGCTCTCGGATTCAAAGCTTCTCATTATGTTTTGTGGGGAGGCAGTAAATATAGCGTGTCATGTGTTAAACAGAGTCCTATCTGTCAAATCTTTGAATAAAACTTGTTACGAGATTTTAAATAATAGACCACCGAATTTAACTGGCTTTGAACCATTTGGGGTGCCATGTACTTTGTTAAAAACGAAACATCAACCTAAGTTTGGTGAAAAGGCAGACGAAGGATACTTCCTGGGTTATGTCCCAAATTCACCAAACAAGCGGGTTTTTAATAAAACTACTGGTACAGTAGAAATTGTGTTTAACATTGATGTAACAAGTTATTCACATGAACCCTAAATTGGTCCAGAATGGTTATTTGATTATTACTCAGTGTTTGATTCATTTAACATTCCTTTTAGTGGTGATGCAGGAACTGTGGAAAACAAATTTTCATCCTTAAATCTTAATGACGAGGGTAGTGTCTTATATCGACAGAAGACGGGTCCCCAACAAATGAAGAACCTTTGTTGCCTACGGATGACAATCAGATAAACAATTCAGCCTCAAAAGACAGTGGTCACGAGGAGGATGTTGTTCCATCTGAAGTCACACCCCCACTAGGCGAAATAGGATCGAATCTGAGAGACAATCTTCAGGTTGATGCAATTGAAACATAGAGGGTAAATAAGGATCATCCGATTGAAGACATCATTGTGAATCCGAATGCTGGTGTGAGAACTAGGAGTAGTGTGAATAATAACACAGTGTTGTTATCGATGATAAATGACTCTGAGACATTTCACACCTGTCTGTACTCATGTTTCATCTCACAAGTCGAGCCGAAGAATGTACAAATGGCTCTGAAGGATAATTCTTGGGTTGAAGCTATGCAGGAGGAACTTTCACAGTTCAAAACGCTAGAAGTCTGGGAGTTAGTGCCTTTGCCTCCTGGAGAAGTTGCAATAGGGACCAAATGGGTCTTTAAGTGCAAAAGGGATGATCGGGGCATAGTTACTTGTAACAAGGCAAGACTCGTGGTCAAAGGGTTCAACCAAGAAGAAGGGATAGATCATAATGAGGTGTTTGCACCAGTAGTAAGGCTTGAAGCAATCCGACTGTTTCTAGCGTTTGCATCCTTCAAAGGCTTCAAAGTATATCAGCTAGATGTCAATAGTGCCTTCTTGTACGGAAAAATGAAGGAATTGGTGTATGTCGAGCAACCATCAGGGTTTACTGATCCCAAGTATCTAGACAGAGTATATAGATTGGATAAGGCTCTGTATGGATTGCATCAGGCACCTAGGGCGTGGTACGAGACACTATCTACACATCTCTTGAAAAATGGGTTCGAGAGAGGGAGAATAGACAGTACACTATTCATTAAGAAGAAAGGGGACGATTTCTTACGGGTACAAGTTTATGTGGACGACATAATTTTTGGTTTGTCAAATGAACAAATGTGCAAAGATTTCGAGAAGGTTATGAAGTCCAAGTATGAGAAGAGCTGAACTTCTTTCTGGGTTTACAAGTTGAACAACGAAAGGAGGAGATGTTCACTCATCAGACGAAGTATGTCTATGAAATATTAGAGCGCTTTGGGATGGAAGGAACAAAGCTTACAGCACACTTCAGTACTACAATTCAAGTCAATCACAATCTCGGACCGGGTACCGATAGTGATACTGATGTGGATCCGACTTTATATCGGGCCATGATTTGGTCACTCATGTATTTAACTGCTTTTCGACCTGACATAATGTTTGCTGTTTGTATTTGTGACAGGTTTCAAGCTAACCCCAAGGAGATGCACATGAAAGATGTGAAGCGGATTATACGATACCTGAAGTCGAAACCGAAGCTGGGACTTTGGTATCATGCTGATGGAGATCTGGAATTGGAAGCTTACACAGACTCAGACTATGGAGGGTGTAGCTTGAACAAAAAATCAACAACGGGTGGTTGTCAGTTCCTTGGAGGGAGACTGGTGTCCTGGCATTGCAAGAAACAGACTTCGGTAGCCGTATCAACGTACGAGGCCGAATATGTAGCTGCTGGTAGTTGCTGTTCACAGGTTCTGTGGATTCAACAACAATTGCGGGATTACGGTTTGACTTATACTCATACTCCCATTAGGATAGATAATCAATCCACGATTGCAATAACCAAGAATCTGGTAAAGCATAGTAAGACTAAACACATAGATATAAGACATCATTTTATTAGTGACTATGCTGAGAAAAACCTGATAAAATTGGTAAAAGTTCCAACGGAAGACAACTTTGCGGATCTATTCACAAAGCATTTGATAGATCACGCTTTGAGTTATTAGTCCAACTAAATGGAATGCGTAATCCAGAGTAACCTGACCTTAGTAGATTTTTTTTTTTAAATATTTTTAAGTTATTAGTTTGTCTTTTTAGTTACTTTACTTATAAAAAAAAGAGAAGAAAAAGAAAAGAAAAAAGAGAGAAAACCATAAAAAATTCAAAAAAAAAAAGAGAATATTGAAAACAAAGAGAGAAGTCTTAGAGTCTAAGGTTCAAAGTGACAAAATTTAGCACACTCTAACAAACTCTAAGTGTTAAACTTTCACACATAATGCACTATAAAATCAAAGTAATATACATGATCATAGTCTGATATGTTGGTAGGCATAAAACATGAAAGGTTTTCCTGAAAGCTAATAAAACAATCAAGAAAATGTCATATTTGTAACTAACTTAGATGTATGACCAAAAGGTCTTAATTCTGTGTTAGAGGCTCACATACAATAATTATGAATGAGGTATGTAAATCAGTCTAGGGGATGTATGGCTTCATCAAAATACATCTTAAAAAAGAGCAAGCATGAAATGTAAAGAGAGTCAAGACATGTCGCTTTGTTCTACGTAAGTACAGACCTGTCACCGCTGTTTTGACTCAATATAGCAATATATGTCGCTTTATTGTACGTAAGTACAGACCTGTCACCGCTGTCTTGCTAAAAATACAAGGAGTATGCTCTACCCTAAGACAAACAAACATACTCTGTTGTATGTAAATACAGAACTGTGTCCGAAGTTTGCCTTTTAAACATGATTTGCAAATACCAAAAAGTCATAATCATTGTATGTCTGTCTTGATCACAGAAGTATGTGTAAGTGTGGGACACGTAAGGTAACTTCTTGATAAATAAAAAGGCCAAAGGAAAATTCTAAGTGTTGAGTGTTTAAGTAGACTAACATACCGACAATCGACTTGGTGTGTATGTTACGACAAACAATCAAAGGTATCAAAAATTCCAAAGTGTGAAAGTGCAACACCGAAAGTGTGTTGGCAACACTATCTGATTGAACCTTCTATGACACTCTCGTAAAAAGATTTGGTTTATGTACTTATTTTTGAATTCTTGCAATTTAGTTTTATTTATTTTACTTTATTTTACTTTATTTATTTTATTTTAGTTTAGTTCATTTTATTTTTAATAAATAGGAACGAGGTTAGTTACTCGGATGCATTTTAGTTGGAAAAACAAAATTGCGTGATAATATGTTTGCTTAGTGTGAAGGGTTTCGTAAAGTTGAAAAAGTTTCGAAAAGTTGAAAAAGTTGTGAAAGTTGAAAAAGTTGAAAATTTTTCAAAGTTTTTCAAAATTTGCACTTGAGTTCATGTAAACTTAAGTTCGAACGAACTTAAGCTCACAAGAACTTGTCTCAAGTAAGTTCGAAGCACATTGGTGGGGTATATAACTTAAAATAAAACATCAATAAACTCGATTACGATTAGAACCTTTTAGGACTAGATTCATTGGTCATTTAAGTCTAAAAAGGATTAAATCGGATGTTTTGATGTTCAACGAATCGACTTCGAACTTGTTCATCAGAAACACTGATTACGAACTTAAAGGGCCTACGAACTTAGATAAAAAATATCTACAAGTTCGAAGGCCTCTCTCGAACTTACTAACAAGTTCGTAGGGCTTATGATTCACACAAGCTTACACATAAGTTCCAATGGTCATTAAGATCGAACGAACTTAATAAAGTTCGTATGACATTAAATGTTTTCCAAAATTTATTTTTTCATAATTTAACTATTTATTGCGTATGCAGGAATGGCAGATCGTGCATTTTTCAATAAGCACAATATGGTGGTTAGCATAGACCTCCAATCTCCTGAGGCAGGGCAGTATAGAGAGATTCTGGAATTGTTGACAAGATCAAGGATTGTATATGCGTTAACTCACAATCCAACACTGATAATTCAATACATTTGTCATTTTTTGAATACATTGCATGTGGATAGTTCCGTAGTGCCGCCGGTTCTCAGGGCAACCGTTAATGGACAAGTTGTTCATTCTGGCTGATGATCTACGGGAAATTCTTCATTTGGGAACAGCAGTACAGGAAGATGGTCCAGTCAATTTCACGGTTGCGATAAGGCAAGCGGCTTTTCAAATAATGGGCTACGCTCAGGACTTGGCTAAAGCCTCGTATGTGAAAAGCGGGCTGATTGGACAGTGGCGGTATATTATGCACGTGATGCTAGTCTGTTTTGCGCCTAATAGGCAGGTTTTGACACGATGACATCCAAACTACAGTCCGGGATGATCTCGCTGGTATATAACAAGACGTTTAATTTTTCGGGCATCTTCTTTGGAGAATTTGTGCATCTAATCACGGCGCCATCCTGGGAGAGATTTTTGTATTACCCGCGGTTCGTTATGATGATAATCAGGCACTTCCTGCCGAATTTGTCACCTCTACTGGAAGTGGTTGTTGTAGCAGGGATAGATAAGAGGATTTTTGCAGATTGTCAAAGTCACATTTCACAAGGCGGAAAATGTTAGACCGCCGATGACTCCATTGTTCGGAGCTTTAATAGATCCAGAGTTTGTTGCTCCAGATGCAGAAGACTGGATAGTTAATGAGCCCCAACATCAAGCACCAGCACAACAAGAACCGGTTGCTCAAATTCAGCCTCCACCGAGGACGGCAGCGGCAGCTGTGGCTACTTCATCGACAGCGCATGCTGATCCGATCCAAGAGACTTTGGAAGTTATTTTTGCTCAAGGAGGAGTTGCTCAAGAAGCCATCACTGAAGAGCTGATTCAGGATATTCTTCATCCTCCTTAGGCTATGGAAAATATTTTTGAAGATATAGAGAACTATCAGCCGGAGGATGCTACTGAGGCTGTTGAGAAGGAGTCGGAGACAGACTCTGAAACTGCCAGCGATGTCAGGGAGGCTGCAAATCCTCCAACTTCGTTTGGTCGTCATGGTACTCGACTAGTTGTGCAGCCACAAACTCAGTCATTAAGTATCCGTGATGAGGAAGAGGAAGATGAAGACTTTGTGCTAGAATAAGAGGCGTTGGTTGCAAGGCAACAACGGGCTTATCGCCAATGCCTAGATCAAGAAGGGTCGTCTACATCCACCACCATTCCATCAGCATCCACCACAACCACTCCATCACCATCCACATCGACAGACATCCAAGACCTTTCTCAACTAAAAGCTAAAGTCGATTTCCAAACAGTCCAAATACTCCAATTCACCAGGGCAGTCACCGAGTTACAACAGCACAATACGCAGTTGGATCAGCAAAATCTGCATTAGAGTGTGACTGCCCAGCAAGATCTGAAAGGTCTACCACTATACGAGATCTATCTAGACGCGGAGCCGTCAACGAGTGCGGAATCCTCGTTAACGGGTAGACGGAAACAACTCTCAACTACGCAACACGGAGACTATCAGAGGCTGAACGAACGACACACGAACGATCCTACGAACTGATTCTCTCCGAAAGAACACGCACCAAGCTGATAAACTCGAGATCGCTTTAAGCTTAATTCCTCACGAATTCTGCCAAAAGTCTAATAATATCTCGAGTCTATCCCTAATTATAGACCCTGATTCGAGTCTGATGTGGGCCAAACTCGAATCTGGCCCAAGGCCCATTCGAGTCTGTCCACAAAGACACTCTCGAATCTGGGCTCTTCGAATCTAGGCTACATTCGAATCTATCACAGATTCGAATGTCAAGCCTTGTATGATTCGAATCTAGCCTTTTACATAAACAACTAAGTGTTGAAACTTATGTTATTACTTATGATTGATTTTATCTTTGTACTTTATGTTTGAACTTCTTGTAATACGTTACATCAAGTTCAAACATACAAACACTAATAAATATCAACCATATATAAACATATATAACACACACTTGCTAAAATCACAATGTAGGATCACTTTGACTGCTATCGTCACACAGGATGTACCAACAGACTCCCCCTTGACGATAGCTTCTAACAATTCACACATTTGACTTAAGAACTTTGTTTATTTATTGATTCAAACTACTACCAGCATACAAACCTTTTTCGACACATACCTTGACTACATTTTCATACTTACTTGCTTCACTGTCCATATGTGCATCACTAGAGATCTTACAGGCATGCAAAATATGAAGATCATCTTTAGAGAGGTTTACCAGGTGAAGAGGGTCGTAGACTCTAAGAATAACGTTTTCTTCAAAATCTTCCATTACCGCTTCCCCAGTCTCGGTGTCAGCGTACCACTAATGTAGATTCTTCAAAACATTCTGTGGCATCGGCTTGAGAGGTACCTTTCTAAGACATCTAGCTGGTTTATAGTGAATCCTCATCCAAGGTCGTCCAGTTAGAGGATCGATACGTGACGGATCCTATACTCTTCTCCCGACCCTTGGATTCAATCGCTCGAACTTCCTTAATCTCCCCTCCTTTCTTATGATTCTTTCAATTACGTTCGCATAGGGATCATTGCCAATGTTTATCAGATCTTTCCATTCTAGCGCAGTGATTTCGATCTTTGGCAGGGAGTTGAACGCTTTTAAAGTTCGCCTCAGGTACTGAAGCCCGTCTTTCCTCTTAATTACAAATAGCTGCAGTTCTCTATCAAAGAACCAGCTTAATATGCGCTCAGACAGCTTCCCAGTACCCGGCACTCTCATTGTTTTCTTAAGCTCTAACTCCTTCTGTTCAGCCCTGAACCATAACTTTCGTTTCTCTTCATTTGATAGCTCTCTAGCAGGTTCTTCTGTTGATGGCTGAGCATTCAACGCAGCATTTACTACATCTATGTTGACAATATTATTCCCATCAATCATGTATGTATCCGTGATAGGATTCTGCTGAACGACTATCTCGTCGGCTTCATCATCCTCATCAGCCACTACTTCGTCATCCGACTGCCAGTCTACTATCTCCTCTGGCACAAACTCACCTTCTTCCAGCTCTTCATCATCATAATCAAAACCTACATCCATCAGATCATCATCGAGATCCATAAGAGCGTCGATCATCTCACTGATTTCAAAATCTGTAGGCTGCTTCGATGAACTAGCTTCTCCCATTTCTCTTTCAACTTGACTGGGCTCCCCCTGAACTTGTGTAGCCTGAGCAGCAGGAAAATCTACTGGCTCATTCTCATTATGTGCATCGGGATCATTGCCTTCGTCATCTTCATCTCTACGCTGCTCCTCATGATCCCTACAACTTGTCTCCCCCTGAGCTTTTAGATTTTTCATGAGCTGCTCAAGGAGGGACCGCATCGATCGGATCTCTGACGATTGATCTGCAATAAAGGACTTTAACTCTGTGTTCTCTTCCCTGACATTCTCCACAATCTTCTTCAATTCGGCATTATCCTTATCAAGATTTGCATTATGCGCCTGGAGTTCGCCGATAGCCTTTGTTAGGCTTAAGATTTGGACATGCTGGAAGTCAACGCGTCCCTTAAGCTGCACAAACCGTTGGTTGTCAGCGTAGGTGGTCGAGGTAGATGGAATGGACTGAATAGGAGTAGAGATGAATGGTGATGGAATGTATGGTTCATGTTGAGGTGGTGGTGGTGGTGGAGCGGTGGCTTGAGGTTCTGGAGTTTGAGTTTGAGGTTGTTGTGCATCGGATGCTGAGGATGACCCTTGCATATACCTGTGACGCTTGGCCCTTTGCCGAGTCACTAAGGGAGCAGCTTCCTCCTCTTCAAAATCTGAATCATTAGATTCCCTTGCTTCTCTCCTCCTCGAGGCCTCTTCATTAACTACCAGCATTGATCCATACATTCCAATTTGAATAGTAGGTTCTGTAGTCACTGATTCAGGAGCTTCAACCTCTAGCTCCTCCATTTCTTCCTACTCGGTTTCCGATGATGTCAAAACTTTATCAGCCTGCTCTGGCTCATACTCTTCAACATCTCTAAACACGTCTTCCTCTCCTTCTGGTGGACTAAGTAGTTCACCTACTAATGCTGCAGCGACATCTTCGTTCGCATGAGGACCTGCCTCCCAGATTTCATTAAGCGTTTGGCACAGTTGCTCAGCTTCAGTTGGAGCATTTGATGGCCCGGCTTCTTGAACTTCTGGTTGTTGACTTGTCGAAGGCCTTGATGCCTGAGTTTGACTTGCAGCTGATCGTTGTCGACGTCTTTGAACATGATGTGGTTGTGGCTGTTGTCGTTGTTGTTGTTGTTGTTGTCTCGGTTGAAATTCAACTACCCCTGCCCAGTTGGCAACATCCGGGGCTTGAAACTCCCTATCCAAGATTGCTCCGAATAACGGACGCTCAACAGGAACAGCCAACCTTCCTCTGTGCGAGGAACAGTCAGCGAAAATCCTTTTGTCCATAACAGCAACACTGTGAATGTCATTCGACGGCGGCAGATTCGGCAAGAAATGCCTGATCAACATCATAATGAACCGCGGATATAACAAAAACTGTTGATTTTCGGGAGCGGTTATCTGGTGAACAAATTCTGAAAAGAACATCTCCGAAAAGCTGTATGGTCGATTATAAACCATCGCGACTATCCCAGATTGAATTTTCGCAACTATATAGTCGAATCCTGCTTTCTTTGGCGCAAAGCACACCATAAACACATGTGCTAAAAACCTCCATTGTCCAATTAATCCACTTTTCATGTAGGACACCTTCGTCACGTCGAGACTATATCCCATTCTCTGAAAGGCCGCTTGCCTTATACTCAGAGGAAACTCTATCGGACCAGCTTCTTCTTCTTGTGTGCCCAGCTGCAACACTTGTCGCAGCATATCTGCCGAGAATACCAGCAGTTGTCCAGCAATTCGAGTGCGTAGCACTGTCGGTGTAATCGAGCAGTCTACCTGCAAATGATCATAGAATTGCCGAATATATGGTAACACTAGCTGCACATTATGAGATAGTGCAAAACTGATCCTAGACTCTACTAGGAAATCAAGTACTTGTCTAAATCCCTGCGCCTCAGGGAGATTATGATCTGGATGAAGCACCATATTGTGCTTAGGCACAAACGCTCGAACAGCCATTTCTGCATAATAAACAAAAACTATTAGATTCATTAAAAATCAATAAACTTGTTTAAATTTAAATCTGTTTTATTTTGAACTTGTTTAAGTACAAAATCTAACACAATTAAATTTCTACAAGTTTAATAAAATTTAAATTAATTCATGCAAATAAAATAACAGATTCGAATGTAACAGATTCGAATAGGTCACCCTTTCGAGTTTGATGACAGATTCGAATCAATTGTCCTCTCGAATCTAATGACAGATTCGAGAAACTGCAAGAACAGATTCGAATCGCTGACATTATTCAATGACCAAATCTCTTAATTTTAACCTTTTTGGACTTAGAAAATTACATTCATTAGTCCTACTAGTTACTAATCATAGATTTATGCCTTTAATTTGACTGTTTATCGGTCCAAACTTGGTAATTTTGTAAAAACCCTATTTCGACCCTTAAACCTTCAAAACCCGATGATTTTGCCTGAAATTGTGTATAAAACTACATGAAGCTTGTACAATCAAGTTGATTATACCTAGATACAGTAGTAGAATCGAACACACTAGCTTTAAACTCGACGGAATGTCGTTTAGGAGAAATACGGTAGACTCGAGGATAGATTCGAAATCGCCGGTATAGCTTCGAGAGTATAGATTCGAGAACAGTAAGTATTAAATGACTTCACTGTTGACCTATATATACTAACAACCTTCAAATCTAAGGCCAACTCGAATCTACTGACAGATTCGAAGTCTGCCCAATTCGAGTCTGCCCTAAACTCGAAAACACCAAACACTTAGAAAAAAATTTCGAAAATTTTTGAAATAACTTCAACTTTTTCAACCTTTTTCTACGGTATTGTGTAACCAGATAAACTATGCCAACTCTTTTACCCTAAGCACAAGATATTTCACGCCATGTTTATTTTATCCAACTTTGAATGCACCCTCAGTAATTTTTGACCTTTTACCTAAGTTAAAAATTAAACTAAACTAAAAAATAAAATAAAATAAAATAAACTAAAGTAAACTAAGGTAAAATAAAATAAAATAAAATAAAAATAAAATTTTGACCAAAAATTTAATCTAGACTTAAGCTATACTTATAAAATTTACAACATAAGCTAAATACTAAACAAAATCTTTTTGATGAGTATAGTCTAAGAAAGGTTCAATCAGATAGCGATGTCTGATACTTACTTTCAGTACTTAAACTTTCACACTTAGGAATTTTTTATTCCTTTGATTGTTTGTCGTGACATACCCATTTAGCCGATTGTTGGTATTTTACCCCTTTAAAAATTCTACATTTCGGAATATCCCTTGGCATTTTTATTTATCAGGAAATTATCTTACGTGACTCAGACATAGACATACTTTTATGATCAAGGCACACAGACAAAGATTCTAACTTGTTGGTATTTGCAAACTTTCTTTAAAAGACGAACATCGGACACAGGTCTGTATTTTCATACAACAAAGTGTCTTAGTTTGACTTAAGGTTTATTTTTAAAGTTAGCAAGACAGCGGTGACAGGTCTGTACTGACGTACAACAGAGCGACATATCTACTAACCCGAATCTAAACAGAGACAACAGGTCTGTACTTACGTACAACAGAGTTGCATGTTTTCAACTCTCAGTTTTATATGATATTTCTATTCTTTCCATTTTCAGATGTATTTGATGTTGCCATACATCCCCAGAAAGTTTGCATACCTCATTTAGACTCAAAGTTTGTATGTCTTGTACATAAAAATTAAGACCGATTGGTCGTACATCTAAGTTAGTGACACGCTTGACTTTTTCTAGAATATTTTATTAGCCTTGAGATTCCCTTCATGTATTATGCCTACCAACACATCAAACTAAAATAAAGTATAACACTTAGAATTTAGTTGCATTATGTGTGAAAGCCTAAACACTTAAAGTTTGTAACGACTGTGCTAATTTTCGTCACTTTGAACCTAAGTATCTAAGACTTAACTCATTTTCTGATATTCTCTTTTTTTTTGTAATTTTATGATTTTCTCTCTTTTTTCTTTTGTTTTTCACAAGAAATAGCAATAAAAATAAGCTAACCTACTGACTTACTAAAAGTAGAAACTTACTAAAAATAGAAACTTACTAAAAATAGAAACTTTCCTAACTTAGCAGACTACCGTAAAGAAAGAAATTCTACGACTATAAAAGAAAATAAACTACTACTATTAAGGTCAATTTACTCTGGGTTGCGCATTCCATTCAGTTGAATTAAATACTCAAACCGTGACTTATCAAACGCTTTGGTAAATAAATCTGCATTATTATCTTCTGTTGTCACTTTTACCAGTTTGATTAAGTTCTTTTCAGCACAATCACGAATAAAATGATGTCTTATGTCTATGTGCTTTGTTTTGTTGTGTTTAACTGGATTATTAGTTACAGCAATTGTAGATTGATTGTCTATCCTAATTGGAGTTTGAGTGTAAGCCAAACCGTAATCCCGCAATTGTTGTTGTATCCACAGAACCTGTGAGCAGCAACTACCAGCAGCAACATACTCGGCCTCGCACGTTGACACGGCTACCGATGTTTGTTTCTTGCATTGCCAGGATACCAAATCTCCCTCCTAGGAACTGACAACCTCCAGTTTGTTGATTTGCGCGTCAAGCTGCATCCTCCGTAGTCCAGAATCTGTGAACGCCTCCAACTCTAGATCTCCCTCCGCGTGATACCAAAGTCCCAGCTTCGGTTTCGACTTGAGGTATCGTAGAATCCGCTTCACAGCTTTCATATGCATCTCCTTCGGATTCGCTTGAAACCTAGCACAAATACACACAGTAAACATAATGTCAGGTCTTGAAGCAGTTAAATACATAAGTGATCCAATCATAGCCCGATATAAAGTCGGATCCACATCAGTATCACTTTCAGTACCCGGCCCGAGATTATGATTCACTTGAATCGGCGTGCTGAAATGGGCAGTCAACTTTGTTCCCTCCATCCCGAAACGTTCTAATATGTCATAGACATACTTAGTCTGATGGATAAACATCCCTTCCTTCTTTTGGTCAACTTGTAACCCTAAAAAGAAATTTAACTCCCCCATAGCACTCATCTCGAACTTAGACTTCATCACCTTCTCGAAATCTTTGCACATCTGTTCGTCTGATGATCCAAAAATGATATCATCGACGTACACTTGTACCAAGATAAAGTGATCTCCCTTCCTCTTAACAAAGAGAGTACTATCTATCCTACCCCTTTCAAAACCGTTCTCTAACAGATTGTTGAATAGAGTCTCATACCACGCCCTAGGTGCCTGATGCAATCCATATAGAGCCTTATCTAATCGATATACTCTATCAGGATATTTTGGATCTGTAAATTCGGGTGGTTGTTCTACGTACACCAACTCCTTCACTTTCCCATACAGGAAAGCACTCTTAACATCTAATTGATATACCTTAAAGCCCTTGAAGGAGGCAAAAGCTAGAAACAACCTAATGGCTTCCAGCCTTGCTACTGGTGCAAAAACCTCGTTGTAATCGATTCCCTCCTCTTGGTTGAAACCCTTTACAACTAATCTAGCCTTGTTGCGCGTGACTATACCCCGATCGTCCATTTTGCACTTAAAAACCCATTTGGTTCCTATGGCAACTTCCCCTCGAGGTAATGGAACTAACTCCCACACTTCTAGTTTCCTAAATTGCGAAAGTTCTTCCTGCATCGCTTCAACCCAGGAGTTATCCTTAAGTGCCATTTGCACATTCTTAGGCTCTACTTGCGATATGAAACATGAATAGAGACATGTGTGATGTGCCTCGGAGTCGTTTATCATCGACAACAACACAGTGTTGTTATTTACACTACTCCGAGTCCTCACACCCTCGTTAGGATTTCCTATGATGCTTTCTAGTGGATGGTTCTTGTTAATCCTAGAGGTCTCTATTTCATCAACCCTTAGATTATCTCCTAAGTTAGATCCTATTTCACCTAAAGGGGGAACAAGCTCAGCTTCTACATTTTCCTCCTCATGGACGTTTTCCACAGAGTTGGAACTTGTTGCTTGAGTCTGATTCTCAGTGACAGGTGCTTCTTGATCAGCAACTTCTGGAGATCTATCTACAGTCGCAGTACGCTCGGATGGGGATTCAAACGTAGTCCTCGGAAAAATATGGCCATCGTCATTTAGGTGCAACGTCGCCATGTCTTTTTCGATTGTACCTGCAGTATCATCTAAAGGAATGTTAAATGACTCAAATAACTTATCATAGTCAAATAACCATTCCGGACCAGTTTGGGGTTCATGTGTATGACTTGTGACTTCAATATTATACACAATCTCCACAGTACCACTCGTTTTGTTAAAAACCCGTTTGTTTGGTGAGTTAGGCACATAACCTAGGAAGTATCCTTCGTCAGCCTTTCACCAAACTTCGGTTGATGTTTTGTTCGTAAAAGAGTGCATGGTACACCAAACGGTTCGAATCCAGTTAAGTTAGGTGGCCGTTTATTCAAAATTTCATAACATGTTTTGTTCAATGATTTGACTGTAAGGACTCGGTTTAAAATATGGCACGCGGTATTCACTGCCTCCCCCCAAAACATGATAGGAAGCTTTGAATCCGAAAGCATAGTCCTTGCAGCCTCAATCAATGTTCTATTTTTACGTTCGGCCACCCCATTTTGTTGAGGTTCATATGGTGCACTGAATTGATGCACTATGCCCTTTGAAAGGCAATATACACCAATTACAGAGTTTTTGAATTTAGTCCCATTATCACTACGAATATTTTTAACCCTTGTTCCGTAGGAGTTCTCCACTTGGTCTAAGAACCCGATAAGCTTGGAAGCCGTCTCGTCCTTTGTACCTAAAAAGAAAACCCAAGAAAACCGTGAGTAATCGTCAGTGATAACTAAACAAAACCAACTACCTCCTATACTCCTTTTGTTGATAGGGCCGAAAAGGTCCATATGCAACAAATCGAATGTTGAGGATATTGAGTTCTGCTTCTTGGACTTGTGTGTCTTTTTATGTTGCTTGCCCTTCATGCATGGTAGACACTTGTCCTCGAACTGAAAGCTCTTCATTGGCACACCCTGCACCAGTCCATTCTTCGTTATGTAATTCATCTTCCTTAGGTGCAGGTGAGCCATGCGTCTATGCCACAGTACGGACTCCGTCTCCGAAGCTTTGGATAATATACAGATTGGCCCCATCGATGTCTCCGGCTTGTTCATATCCAGCATGTACAAGTCGTTCTTCCTTGGCGCCCGCATCAATACCCATTCTTCAGGAATTTTGAATCCCGGCTTTAGCACTAACGCCTCAGTGTCAGTAAATAACACCGATTTCTTCTTATCACAGATTTGAGATACACTAATGAGATTGTGAACCAGTTTATCAACGTGATAAACTTGGTCCAACTTGATTGTCCCATTAGTGACCACTCCGGTACCCGTGATATTTCCACCTTTGTTACCCGCGAATGATACGAATCCCCTATTCCCTCCCTTGAAGTCTGTGAGTAGACTTCTTTCCCCCGTCATGTGCCTGGAGCAACCACTGTCGACGAACCACTTGTTGTTTGGACCTGTAGTTATCTCCTACACATGAAAGAAAAGAGGTTAGTTATCACGGGGAACCCAAGCCATGACTGACTTGGTAATACCATTCTCGTCCACATACTTGAACTCTTTCAAATACCCATCTCGCCTTTCAGGTGACTTGGGCCTTTGAACTGTGTTCTGTTGTGGTGCCGAGTGATTTAAGTTCACTCTTTGCCTTGGAGTAGGCATTTGTTGTGGAGCTCTAGAATAGTTCCTATTATATGGCATTTCGGACTATGATCCTTGAGCTCTTACCGGTGCGTACTGTCTAACTGGAGTGTGAGACCTAACTGGAGTGTGTGACCTGCTAGGTGTTGTGCTCCTATAGACCTGTTGTGGTGCTGACCTAGATTGATTAATGACACGATTCGGTGAATTTGTCCTAATCACTTCCTTTGGTCCAACCTTAACCGGTGTGTTTTTCACAACTTGTTTGGGTGCGGCCTGCACAGCTTTCTCGGTAGTTTGAGAACTACTGGTGCTTGCCACACTGGTTGAGGGCTTAACAGGTGTTGGATTCACTGTCTTAGGTGTAACATCTGCTTTCCTAAGCGGACAGTGAGAAGCAACATGCCCCTTCTCGTGACATCTAAAGCAAGACATCTTATCTATGGACTTTTTGTGTGTTCCCTTAGATCTAGGTGTCTCACTAGTGTCTATTTCCTTTGGTACATCTACGATGTCTGGCTCATCGACCTGATCAGCCCAAGCAATTTTCTGTTTTCCTGCAGGTGTTTCACTGTAGGAAGACACAAATTTGACTTTCTTAACCTTGACGGTTGAGTCAGCCACCTTAGGTGTATTTTCCACTATAGGCTCTGGTGTCGGTTCAGGTAGGTCCTCTAAGTCTACTGATTTATCAGTTTTCTCCTGAGGCTGAGGCACGTAGTTCGCATTGAAAGGTGGAGGAATTTCGTGAATCCTAGACCTACGGGCTTCTTAGACTGTCTTTGGGCATCTAAGACTTTCCCTAGATTTAGGCTCGAATTCCTAAACTTCTCCAACTTGCTATTTGCCTCTGCTACCTTAACCTTTGTTTCAGCTAGCTCTATGTCCTTATCCTTAAGACTTTTGGTCAAGGCTTCTACGTGCTCATACATTAGCTCTATCCTAACACACTGCTCACTGAGTTTGTCTTTTAGAACTATGACGTCTTGAGCATCAGCCTTAAGCTTTTCTTTAAGATCTTGCTTGATATCGTTTAGGCTAGCATTTTCAATCTTTAAATTTTCATTTTGAGCAGTTATGGTTTTATGTGAGTCTAAGACTAGATTTAACCTATCGTTAGAACTAACACATAACGCACATAATTCACGAAAGAGAGAATAAGTCAGACTAACCTTTGAGTTATCAGATTCCACGTTGGCCATTTGAGCAGCAAACTCCAGCACTGTCTGATCATTCGCCTTTTCTACCCACATCGGACTGCTGTCCCGTGTGGTCTGCTCGTTCCCATCACACCCAGTTTTTGTGACTTCAGCCATGAAGGCTCTAGCATTCGACTCAGGATGTGAACTCCAGTGATAGGTACCATCTAGCTGTCTGTCTGAAGTAACATTGGATAGTAGACCCGCTAGATTGGTTTGACCAGATGATGAACTCGGAAGGTATCGTTGTTGGGACTGATTCTGAAACTGTCCCTGATGCTGACTCTGTCCTTGGTATGTCTCCACCTTCGGTCTTTGACACTCCCTGGCGAAGTGTCCCAGTCCTTGACAGTTGTAGCATTTTACCTTGGACTTATCAAATCCTATCCCCTTGTTATTCATCTGTAGATTCCTCCCAGTTCTTTTAATGAATCTCTTAACCCTCTGGGTTACCATGGCCAGTTGCCATTTAAGATCCATTTCCTCTAAGTCATCAGGGTCGACCTGATCGTAATCCTCGTCCCATAGAGCAGGATCGTTAATCTTCCCCTGAACACAATTCCCGTACGCGGCCACAAACGAAGCAAGTAGATTCAGATGTTCTTCCGCTGACTTTGCGCTCATGGGCATCTTTGAATAGCTCTGAGATGTCGATGCCTGTTGAACTTGAGATTGTGGTTCTTCCGATCTTCCTAACCCTAAGAACGCGCGATTTAATGTGTCATCAAACTCTGCTGGTGACGACGTTTCTCCCGTGAAAAACGTTGTAGCAGTCTTCGGTTCGGCTGCCGCTGAAGTTTTTGTTGTCTTTCCAAAATACATCGCTGGATTCTGGACTTGTTCGTAATCAGTCTCGGCCTTAAGTAACTCGAAGTGATATGCCCGCAACGTTCCCAAAATATCATCCAGAGATTGAGAGTAATACTTGTCCTCGTTCAGCTTGATCATTGCCACGTACATAGCCCATTTGGCTGGTAAGGCATCAAGAAGCTTGTTGTTCTTGTCAGTATCAGTAAACTCAATCCCGTGGCTCTCAAGTTCCGTCAGTAGATGACAGAACCGGGTGATAATATCATCCAGTTGTTCATCCTTTATCGCCTTGAAAATAGCGAACTGTTGTTTCAACAGCTCAGTACGCTTTCTACGTACCCTAGGATTTCCCTCACACCTCTTCTCTAGAGACTCCCAAAGTTCCTTAGATGTCTTCTGAGTCCTAAATGTGTGTAGAATATCCTGAGGCAATGCCATGCGGATCAGTGAGAAAGCTTTATTTTCGGCTTCATACAATTTCTTGTCATCTTCTTTCATCATTTGGTATGACAAGACCTTCTGACGGCCTTCAACTTCTGACACTGGTGGAATATACCCTTCGTCGATGCACACCCACATGCGCATGTCGTTAAAACGCACGAAATCAGTAAATCGGTCTTTCCACCAGTAATAATCCTCGACTTTCATCAGCTTAGGCGGTGCGTTTGCCTTCCCGACCTCGTGGTCCATTTCTAGGAATTTCTGAAGATTAGACATCTTTTTGAAAGTAATTGAATATGAACTTAATTAATTTAATTCGAAACTAATGTGGATTAACTCTTTCGAATCTAGATAGATTCGAATGTAATTAGATTCCAATTTATTTGGGATTAAATTCGATTAAGTGTTATAATTCAATTAAACTTGAAATATGTCAGATTCGAAAGATCCTTAGATTCGAAGGTCAGCAAACTCGAAATTCAGCAGATTCGAAACCCCAGATTCGAAACTAAACTAGACTCGAAATAAACTCGAAACTAAGTTAGACTCGAGATCCTATTCGAATGAAGCAACAGACTCGAAACTAGGTAGATTCGAAACCTTCTGAAACAGACTCGAAAGGAGCAGATTTTGGTTAGACTCGACACTAAGTGAAACCCTAATTACCCCTATTAGATTCAAGCGCCGCAAACTCGAAAAACGGCTAACACTTTGATTTTTTGACGTTTTTCAGATTAAACCAGTATTTTTCTAACGAAAAATACTGATTTCGACCAAAAACGTGAAAAACCACAAAGTGTTTTCTGAATAAGAATTTGCTAAGCTTGAAAATACGTTTTTGAGAGAAAAACCGTCCAATTAGCGTCAAGAAACCTAGAATGTATCAAGATGAACACGAAGAACACCAAGAACACTCCTTAGGCTCTGATACCACTTGACAGGTCTACCACTATACGAGATCTATCTAGACGCGGAGCCGTCAACGAGTGCGGAATCCTCGTTAACGGGTAGACGGAAACAACTCTCAACTACGCAATACAGAGACTATCAGAGGCTGAACGAACGACACACGAACGATCCTACGAACTGATTCTCTCCGAAAGAACACGCACCAAGCTGATAAACTCGAGATCGCTTTAAGCTTAATTCCTCACGAATTCTGCCAAAAGTCTAATAATATCTCGAGTCTATCCCTAATTATAGACCCTGATTCGAGTCTGATGTGGGCCAAACTCGAATCTGGCCCAAGGCCCATTCGAGTCTGTCCACAAAGACACTCTCGAATCTGGGCTCTTCGAATCTAGGCTACATTCGAATCTATCACAGATTCGAATGCCAAGCCTTGTATGATTCGAATATAGCCTTTTACATAAACAACTAAGTGTTGAAACTTATGTTATTACTTATGATTGATTTTATCTTTGTACTTTATGTTTGAACTTCTTGTAATACGTTACATCAAGTTCAAACATACAAACACTAATAAATATCAACCATATATAAACATATATAACACACACTTGCTAAAATCACAATGTAGGATCACTTAGACTGCTATCGTCACACAGGATGTACCAACAAGATCAAATAGCAACTCTTCAATCCCTAATGGAGCAGATTTTAAAAGATAGTGCAGCTCAGGGGGAGAGTTGTAAGGAGGATGAGTTAAGGGGAGCCCGTAGAGAAGACGAAGGAGATGACCCTAGCACTGAAAAGGAAAGTGAACTAGCAGATCTTTCTATACAGATTGCTCAGCAAGCTAACATTCAAGGGGAGTCTGGATCGTCGTCAGGGGCTGAAATGGATAAGGGCAAGGCTCCCGAGGCTACAGATGCGATTGAAGAAGATTTAATCGGAGCCTTGCTGGATTTGAATGAGGAAGACGTCAAATTCGACTTTGAAGATGAAATAGACCAGGAAGATCTTGAAGAAGGTGAATTTGTCCCTGAAGAGGTTCCTGACTGTAAATCTGATGATGAAGTGATAGTAGATGAAGAAAATGAGGTAGATGAAGTGGTTATCAGTAAGCAACCGATCACAGAAGAATACATGAATGAAGATCAGAGTTCGATGGATCTGGAGATACTTAAATCTGCTCTAAATAATGAATCGGATACTGAAAGGTCAGACAGGGAGCTTACGAGAGAAGATAAGAGAAAATTATGGTTCAGGTAAGAAAAGAAACAGGACTTGGTTATGAAGGAGAAGATGAAGATGCCAAGTCTAGAGAAACTGTCAGGTAGTATACTTAGCTGGTTCTATGACAGAGAACTGCATCTCTTCATTCTTAAAAGAAAAGACGGGCCACAGTACCTAAGAAGAAGGCTAAGGGACTTCAATTCTTTACCGAAGTGTGAAGTTAAAGCCTTAGCATGGAAGGAGCTAGTTAACATCGGAGACGATCCCTACGCCGAAGTTATTGCTAAAATCATTCGAAAGGAAGGTCGGTCTAGGAAGTTTGAAAGACTTAAACCAAGGACAGGAAAGCGAGTCATGGATGAGACAAGGATAGATCCATTGACAGGTAGGCCTTGGATGAAGATGTACTACAAACCTGTCAAGTGCCTGAAGAAGGTGCCACTAAAGAGTATGCCACAAGATGTTCTTAATAACTTGATGTGGTGGTACGTCGACAGTGAGACGGGTGAGGCAGTGATGGATGACAAGGAAGAAAAGGTGATTTTGAGAGTTTACGATCCCTAACCTCTCTAAGGATGACCTGCAAAAGCTTCATGATCAGGCAATCTTTTTTGATGAAAATTGGAGGTCTAAAGGCAGAAAATATCAGAGATCAATTGTTAAGGTTTGTGTCGAGCAGGGATTACATGCGGGTAGCAACTTAAATAAGCCTAGATCTGTAGATCAGTGAATATCTGACTAGAAGCTATCGTCAAGGGGGAGTCCGTTGGTACACCCTGTGTGACGACAGCAGTCTAGTTTTTGTAATGGATAATCATCTGTAATATATAAGGCTTTATTAATACAAGTCATGTTTGTTTATTCATATGTATGGATTAAGTTAATGATTGTGTATATTGTTTACGTTTGCATGTTAAGTTCATGATTGTTAGATACGTTCATGAGACTATGAACTTATGAGAATAAGTTCTTAAGGCATAGACCACGAACTTAGGTCTCCTAAGTTCGTACGAACTTACCCTTTCTAAGTTAATACTTGCATGGGCTTGAACTTGTAAGTTCGTGGGCTTGGGCCATGCACGAACTTACAGCTTATAACATGAACTTATTTGTGTTATTTCATTAACACTTCGAGATTTACACTTTCAGAGTTTGTGAGAGCATTTCAGACGAACTAAGAGAGTTATTCAGCATCTAACAGAGCGATACATCGTGTAGGGTCGGTATTCTATCGGCTAGCATTGTGTTCGGCTCCGTATTCCCGTGTGATCGATCCGTATCCGTTAAACGAGGATTCCGCACTCGTTTGACGTCGTTCACGCCTTGATTAGATCCGTGGTGTGTGGACCTTACAGTTATCTTAACATAATTTAAAGTGAGATAAAGTAGACTCTTTTATCCTTCATATCCAACTTGAATCATCCCAAACGGATCTATAACCAATTCTATATGACTTTATAAAATTTGATATCACCATTTCTCGTAAACTGCAGGTCAGCAGTAATATATTGCATTTTTGACCTGTTTAACGTCCAAATTAGCTTCATATGACTATTGTATATTAAAGTACATTCGCTTAGCTTCCCAACGACGTATGGCACGTCCAAAACGGAGCTTCGAGTGATTTTATATGAATTTTACAAAACAAATTGTCAAACCTATCAATAATCACGAAAAGTATGTGTGTTTTGCCCATTTTTAAGCATTTCAATTCAATTCATATCAACAACAATTGATACCAAAGATTTTACAAATCATAATGGGTCGTCCGCACACCAATTTTAAGTCAAAGTACACTTGAGGCATTTCATCGAACACTTGGTGTGCTGTTTAGACATAAAACACAAAATCGAGCATTTGCTTGAGTATGGTGTTATCCAATACATAGAAACACTTTAATAACATACATACATACTTTCTAAACATATTAGAATCATTGCATAACTAAATTTTCATAGAAATCATCTTAACTCCATTTGAGTTCTTGAATGGGTCAAACTCCAATTCACCACTTCAAAACTCCAAATTACTTTCCACTTGCCTTAAATCAAATTCATATCAATATTTAACATATTTGGATCAAGATTGATCATATTTATCTTACTAAAACGTCAAACTCAAATTCAATATTCTCCATTAGAGCTCATTTGAGCCATAGATAGGGTCCAAACAAAATCACTACAACAAACCCAATAAACTACATATTTTGGCTCCATATATCTCAAATGACAACATACTACAACATTTATGATGATTGGAGCCACATTGATCATTTAATCATAAAACCCACTATGGGGTTATACTCCATTAATGGAGGAATCAAGAAATAAAAGAAAGAAAGAATATGAGAAATGATTATACCTTCACTTAGTACTTGGATTTGCAAGATTTTAGTTCCAATATTTAATTTTCACCACCAATCCCCAATTTCCTTCTTTCTTCTTCTTAATTATTTGGGGTGTTGCAGTACGTTCATAGATAAAATAGATAGGTCACAAAAGAACAAAAACCGTAAATAGGAAACCAACCCTATATATTTATTTGTTATTTAAAAAAGTATCAAACAGAACTACATATGCACACCCCTCAATTGCTAATCACAAACCTCTCTTGTTAATGTGAGAGGAGATTAACTTTTAATCATTATGTCTCACGTCATTAACAAAAATTATGTGAGTAAGAGGCTGTGTGATTAGTAAAAATTAAGGAGAGAGTGTGTACATATAGCAATGTCCATTACATATGTTTATATTTTCTTTTATCTTTTTGTCAACCTATTTTCCATTTAAAATGATGAATTTACCCTATTTTAAATAACACTTTTGTCCATAATATCTTTCATTTTAAATAACACTTTTGTCCATAACATCTTTCATAATACTTTTGTAAATATATAAAATAATATTAATGTTGTTCTAATCTAACTAAATTGTAATATTAATTTTGTGAATATATAAAGAAAGAGAAAGGAAAGATGTAGGATATGTTAAACTTTCAGATCGATCGATTTCTCATTAACACATCACATATATATATATACACTACATGCAAGAGTCATTCATCAATAGTGTTTGCATGGAAAACACTATAGGTGGTTGCTTGTAGTTCTTTACAAAGGAATAGATTTTTGTCCACACATCTAGAAATGTATAACACTCCCCCTTGGATGATAATCCCTAATTAAGAGTTCAACCATAAAGTGCTACCTCATTAAAAACCTTGCTAAAGAAAAATCCAGTGGGAAAAAACCTTAGACAAGGGAAAAAGAGTACAACGATTGGTTGTCTCCCCCTCATGTTATCATCTGAAAGTCATCACATATTTTGTAGATGTCGCATTCCAATGTTGTGAACATGTTTTCTGAAAATTGCTTTAGGAAGTGCCTTTGTAAAAAGATCTGCTGAATTGTTACTAGACTGAATGTATTTCATTTCAATCTGATTGTCCTTTATGAGATCTTGCGTGTAAGCGAAAAATCTTGGTGGGATATGTTTGGTTCTGTCACTCTTGATATATCCTTCTTTCATCTGCGACACGCAAGCTGCATTGTCTTCATAAATCAAAGTTGGACTTTTGCTCATCTCAAATCCACAAGAAGACAAAATAAGTTCTGTCATAGACTTCAGCCATACGCTTTCTCTACTAGCTTCGTGTAGTGCAATAACTTCAGCATGATTTGAGGATGTTGTAACAAGTGTTTGCTTCTGAGAACGCCAGGAAATTGCAGTACCACAATTTAAAAACATGTATCCTGTTTAAGATCTTGCTTTGTGTGGATCAGATAAGTAACCTGCATCTCCATATCCAAGTAAACCTTCTTTTGAATTATTAGAATAAAATAATCCCAAATCAGTGGTTCCTCGAAGGTATCGGGAAATGTGTTTGACTCCTATCCAATGTCGTTTTGTGGGAGCTGAACTAAATCTTGCCAATAGATTTACTGCAAAAGAAATGTCAGGTCTTGTACAGTTTGTAAGATACATTAAAGCTCCAATTGAACTAAGATATGGTACTTCTGGACCAAGTAAATCTTCATTCTCTTCTTGAGGACGAAATGGATCCTTATCAACATTAAGTGATCTAACAACCATTGGTGTGCTTAAAAGATTTGCTTTGTCCATGTTGAAACGTTTTAAGACCTTTTCCGTATAATTTGACTGGTGCACAAGTATGCCATTGTGCATGTGCTCTACCTGTAAACCAAGACAATATTTGGTTTTTCCAAGGTCTTTCATTTCAAATTCTTTCTTTAATAACACAATTACCTCATTTATCTCATTAATTGTGCCAATAATATTTAGATCATCAACATAGACAGCTATAATAACATATCCAACCTTTGTCTTCTTTATAAACACACATGGACATATTTGATTGTTTGTGTATCCTTTACTTATCAAATAATCACTCAATCGATTATACCACATGCGTCCAGATTGTTTCAACCCATATAAAGATCTTTGTAATTTAATCGAATACATTTCTTTGGGTTTGTTTCCTAATGCTTCTGGCATTTTAAATCCTTCAGGAATTTTCATATAAATATCATTATCAAGTGATCCACACAAATAAGCCGTAACAACATCCATTAGACGCATTTCCAAATTTTTAGCAACGGCAAGACTAATTAAGTATCTAAAAGTGATTGCATCCATTACTGGAGAATATGTCTCCTCATAATCAATTCCTGGTCGCTGAGAAAAACCTTGTGCCACAAGTCTTTCTTTGTATCTTGTAATTTCGTTTTTCTCATTTCGCTTTCTTATGAATACCCATTTGTATCCTACTGGTTTTACAGCTTCAGGTGTGAGGATGATAGATCCAAAAACTTTTCGTTTATTTAACGAATTTAATTCATCCTGCATAGCTTCTTTCCATTTAGGCCAGTCAGATCGGTTTTGACATTCAACCACAGACTTTGGTTCTGGATCATCATTTCCAGTAATGATATCATATGCAACAGCATAAGAAAATTTTTCATCAATATCTTCCATTTCATTTCTGTTCCATATGATATTTGTATGAACATAATTGATAGCAATCTCTGTGTTGGAGTCATCTATTTCCACCTCTTTGGAAGTATCATTATTTTGTATTTCCCTAGGAACACCTTTTTTATTGTCAAGCATATTTTCAGAGCTCTTTCTCTTTCGAGGATTTTTATCCTTGGAACCAAATGGTCTTCCACGTTTCAGACGTGTTTTTGATTCTTGAGTGACTTTATTATCAGCTCTTTTATTTGGAATTTCTATTCTAGCAGGTGTAATAGCTGCTGGCACATATGATTTAGTCACTCTTTTAGTATCAGTAAATGCATAAGGCAGTTGATTTGCAATTTCTTGTAAATGCATTATTTTCTGAACTTCGAGTTCACATTGTTTTGTCCGAGTGTCAAGATGAATCAATGATGGTTCACACCATGATACATCCTTCTCTTTGCTTTTATTTTCTCCCCCTAATGCTGGGAAAATTGCCTCATTGAAATGGCAATCAGCAAACCGTGCTGTGAAAACATCACCTGTCACTGGTTCAAGGTATCTTATTATAGAAGGTGTTTCATACCCTACATATATACCCAATCTTCTTTGAGGTCCCATTTTTGTACGTTGTGGTGGTGCAATAGGAACATATACTGCACAACCAAAGATTCGAAGATGGGAAATGTTTGGCTCATGACCAAAAGCAAGCTGTAGAGGAGAAAATTTATGATAAGCACTTGGTCTTATACGAATCAGCGATGCAGCATGTAAAATTGCATGTCCCCAAACAGAAACTGGAAGTTTTGTCTTCATTATTAATGGTCTAGCTATTAGCTGAAGACGTTTAATTAATGATTCAGCTAAACCGTTTTGTGTATGAACATGAGCAACTGGATGTTCAACACTAATTCCAACAGACATGCAATAGTCATTGAAAGCTTGAGATGTAAATTCACCAGCATTATCAAGCCTTACCTTTTTAATGGTATAATAAGGAAAATGTGCTCTTAATTTAATAATCTGAGAAAGAAATTTAGCAAAAGCCACATTACGGGTTGACAATAAACAAACATGAGACCATCTGCTTGATGCGTCTATTAAAACCATGAAGTATCTAAATGGTCCACATGGTGGATGAATTGGTCCACATATATCACCTTGAATTCTTTCAAGAAACATTGGGGTTTCTTTTCCAATTTTAGTTGGTGAATGTTTCACAATAAATTTTCCAAGAGAACATGATGTACATGGGATCATCTTACCTGTTTGAGGGATCTTCTGGTCCTTCAATGGATGTCCATTTGTACTATCAATTATCCTCTTCATCATAGTTGTTCCTGGATGACCTAATCTGTCATGTCAAAAACTTAATTCTCCAGGATCATAACATTGTTCTTTGACAACCAGATGTGATTCAACCATGTTTATATATGTATAATGTAAACCAGAACCAAGTGTTGGTAGCCTTTCTACTACATGGTTATTGTCAATAATATGCATAAATTTCTCATTCTTTATCGTCACAGTCTGAGTATTATACCCATTAAGGTGTATGTCATTGAAACTCAACAAGTTTCTTTTAGACTTTGGTGAAAATAGAGCATTATTTATCAAAAACCTTGTACCATTAGGTAATATAAAATGAGCTTTTCCAGTTCCCTCAATCAGATCTGCAGGACCTGATATGGTATGTATATTTGCTTTACTTGGCTTTAATTCTGAAAAGTATTTCTTCTTTTTAAGAATTGTGTGTGTTGCACCACTATCTGGTATACAGATGTCTCCTGAATTTGCTTGATGTAGTTCTTCGATAAAATTCATTTTAGACTTCTAATCATAAAAATAAAGTAATAAGTATATATGATAAATTTTGTTAAGTAGAAACACATCCATATTATTATTGAAAAAGTGCAATACATGATACAAGAAATAAAACATAAGAAATAAAACATAGCTTAGGAAAGACGAAAACACGATTACATTATTAAATATCCAAATCATCAAAGAAATCTGAAGCATTCAGTTCGGGCATTGAAACATCAGGGAGATCAGTGAAATTTGCTTCTTTCTCTTTTCCTTTAAGAGACTCTTCATAAATTTTGCAGAGATGTGGTGCTGTGCGGCAAGTTCTTGACCAATGACCAGTCATTCCACATCGGTAACAAAGATCTTCAGGATCTTGAGAAGCACTAGCCTTTTGTTTATCATTTTTGGGTCTTTCTTGTGATTTAGATTTCTTATCACGTGGAATATTATTATGACCACGTCCACGTCCACGTCCACCTGAATGACCTCTGTTATGATTATAGTTATGACCATAGCCATGATTATAACTATAATTATTGTTTTGATTATAGTTGTATCATTTGCTTCAGGTAATGCTAGTGATCCAGTTGGACGAGATTGGTGATTTTTCATTAAAAGTTCATTGTTTTTCTCTGCAACTAGAAAGACGGTGTTAAGTTCAGAATATCTTTTAAAATTTTGCATCTGATACTGTTGTTGTAAGGTAACATTTGATGCATGAAATGTTGAGTATGTTTTCTCCAACATATCTGCATCTGTAACTGTCTAGCCACAAAATTGGAGTTGTGAACATATTATGAACAATGCAGAGCTATAATCATTCACTTTCTTAAAATCTTGGAATCTCAAATTATTCCATGCATTTCTGGCATTAGGAAGCAAAATCTCCCTTTGATGATCATATCTTTCCTTTAAATCTTTCTACAGAATACTTGGATCTTCTGTATTCATATACTCAGATTTCAAATTTTCATCAATATGTTTACGAAGAAATGCATTTGCTTTTGCCTTTTCTTGAATTGAGCAATTGTTGTTTTCATTTAGTGTTTCTACAATACCCATTGATGTTAAAAGTATCTTTACATCAATGCTCCATGGCATGTAGTTATTGCCATTTACGTCCAATGCAGCAAATGATAACTTCTCAAGATTTGCCATATTGACTATCAAAATAAAAGTTAAACAACATAAAATTAGCATTAATTTATTTCAATAAGAACTACAACACATAATAGTGGGAGAATCGTAAACGAAAACAGAACCAGAAAAGGATACATCTCATCATATGGAAGTTGCAACAAAGAATAGAAAAGTATTGAAAGTATTACAATAAGAAAAATCAAAAACAGGAGAGGCATCTTCATTCTTCAACCAATTAAAAGTTTTCTTTTCAGAAAAGAAGAAGAATGATTTAGTGAAATATTGAGGTTTTATATTGGAGTATTTATAGAGAAAAAATCGAGTCATCAGACGGTCGAATTTTTTTTTCTTTTGACCATTGCAACAGTTATGTAACCGTTGTTAAATTTTTAATAAAAATGATTAAAAGATAATTTTCATTAAATGTAGAAAATGATCAAAAATATAAAAACACTTGTTATAAAGAAGAGAAAAAGAATTAGTATTTTGCATTATAAGTGCAAAATTTTAATTGATGTAAATTAGTAATCATAATTAATGAAGAAAATAAACGTTAGTATGCATAAGTAAATGTTAGTACATAAATAAACGTTAGGATGCATAATTAAACGTTAGTACATACATAAAATGTTAGCAACAATTATTTAAATGTTAGTATAAGTAAAAACTTTAGTATAAATGAAACGTTAGTAAACATTTTTAAAATGTTAGAAATAATAATACATGTTAGTAGTCCATAAGATGTATTATTATTGTTACCGTAACAATTATTTATGGTAATTATCTTCTTATTATAAATTATAACTTTAAGTAACCATACCTCGTTTGATTCTTAATTTAATTGTAGAGCTCTTCGTGCTGATAACGTGTTCTAATCTAACTAAATTGTAATATTGATTTTGTGAATATATAAAGAAAGAGAAAGGAAAGATGTAGGATATGTTAAACTTTCAGATCGATCGATTTCTCATTAACACATCACATATATATATATATATATATATATATATATATATATATATATATATATATATATATATATATATATATATATATATATATACACACACACACACACACTACATGCAAGAGTCATTCATCAATAGTGTTTGCATGGAAAACACTATAGGTGGTTGCTTGTAGTTCTTTACAAAGGAAGAGATTTTTGTCCACACATCTAGAAATGTATAACAAATGTGAATATAAATATTATTAATGTTATATGTATTTATATTATTGTTTCAACTGCTACTATTATTTATATATTATAATTTCGATTATTATGTTTAAATATTAATAGTTATAAATTTCTTTTTACATTCATTGTAAATTATTATTGGTATTATTGTTTAATTTCAATTGATTATTACGATTATGATTGTTATGTTATATATTATTTCCTTTGATAACTCTAATTAGTTTTAATAGTCAGTCAATTATTATTTACAATTATAATTATTTATACCTTTAATAATAGTTTTATTATTTTATATATGACTATTTATAATATTACACTTCTAATTATATTTCTTGTGATTATTATATGATTGTTGTTATGACTATTTTCCTTGTGAATTTTAATATTGAAAACATCATCATCATCATATCCTATTACAATAGACGCACACAATTTTATTGTTATGTATTTATGTGTTTATTTATTTGTTTTTATACACACAAATATACAAATTAATTATTATTTTAAGTATAATAGAAATCATAATTTGTGTTCTATTATATGAATTATGATACCTACTATTTAAAAGTATTCATTTGTTTCTATACAAACACATGATGATGATGATGATGATGATGATGATGATGATGATGATGATGATGATGCATAAATGAAATATAAAAGCAACCAAACAATGAAAAAATAATAATAATAACAACAAAACCCAACTAAACGTAAATGTTAGTTGAAATTGAAAAGTGAAAGCACGTCGTCAAAATCTGTATTTGATATTTTATTATTCATTTTCAGGTTTGACCTTCAAAAAAAAGAATTTAAGAAAATGAAATGTCACCTTCTGGGACATACATCTCTGCCATCACCATTCTTCCTATTGACTACATACTCCATTTCACTCATCTATTTAACAATTCCCACTTCTTTAACAATGCAAAAACCCCAAACAAATCCAAAAATATGTAGAAATACAAGTTCTTTGAAGGTTTGTGTGTGTGTGTGTGTGTGTTGTTGGGGGGGGGGGGGGGGGGTAAGCAAGGAAGCTCCATTTCATTGTCAACTCCATCTTCACCATCCCTGACCATCCTTCTCATTCATTCGGAACATTATACTAAGCTCTATATGTGTAAATAATATGAAATCTATTTGATTAATTCATCCATTTCACCACCTTCCTCAAAAAAAAATAGAAAAAAAAAAGAAAAAAAAAAACTCAAGAACTCCATTAATGGAGTTTTCTTCAAGTTCTCTCAAACCAACTTGAAAAGCATCAAATAATCAAGATAAGCATTTGTTAATATTTAGGAATGAATTTCTAAGGTGTTGCAATAATTTAAAAAAACTAAGGATTTTAAGATTTTGGTTGGTTCCAAGAATTTTGGAGATGTAAGTTTGTAATTAAAATGGAATAGAAATCGTGTAGAGCATTTATATTTGATTTATAAATTCAACTTAAAATTAGTGACTAAGCTGCTATAGGTTCGAGACCTATAATTATAGGCTAAAGAATATAAAATTTCAAATGATTTTGTCACATAATTAAATAACTATCGATTTAGACCACAAACTTTGGAATTTTAGGTCAACCGAGGATTATAGTTTTAGATAGTAAAAGAAAATAGTGACAATTAAGCGATGTACTTTTATTATCAGGTCAGTAGTCGAGTTTGGCGGATTCAGATATTTCGGTAGGTCGTGCTTTCTTTAAACGAGCTTCGAAGGAACAATTGCGGTATCACTGTGAGTAACAGATTTATCTGCATGATCAGTTATATGTGTTTATGCATATTTGTTATCACTGTGAGTAACAGATTTATCTGCATGATCAGTTATATGTGTTTATGCATATTTGTTATATTCAATTCAATTTTAACACCCTACCATGTTATTATCATTTTCATGATTATGTCGATCACATGATATATTTATCCTACAAATCTGTTAGAAATCTATGCTTTTATGTAAGCAAGAATTCCATGTATGCATACTTGTACTATATTATGTGGATTTGGGTGCCGGCGCTACTGTGTGTAAGCCAGCTCAGTTAGCCCCTAATTTTTTGGTTAACCGGTGCCAGCTCGGATGAGGGGTTGTACGGTTTAACCAGCACCAGCTCGGATGAGGGGCGCGTAGGAAATTATTTAACTCATGCTTCGTTTCTATTTCATGCATATTTACATATGTACTTTTATGCTTTTAAATCTTGTTACTCTCTGGGCGATGGCTTACCCCAATTGTGGGGACTTATTATTTCATGTGGAGCAGATCAGGGTAAGACTCTAGTCTGCGATATCAAATTTTGTTGACCGAGACGCTAGCCTTCTTTTGTATTGCCTTTTGAGGATCGGGTAGAAATCTAGATTTATTGACATGTAAACTTAAACTTATTTAGCGTTCTCTGGTTGATGTATTATATTATGATGGGTGGTTGTTTTAGTGTTATCGATGTATGACTTTAGAAAAATTTAGGGGGTGTTCTTTTGGCACCAATAAGCACTTATAAACCCCAATCACTTATTCGGTAAGTGAAAGAGGGTAATAAGTGCGTTCTTATGAAATAAGTAATAAGTGAAAAATATCACTTATTGAAGACTGATTCGGTAAGTAAAAAAGAATTGTTGATTATAACTATTAACCTAATCAGTCATTTTTTGCTCTCTCCTTCTTCCTCCCAAACTCAGATCTATCCCTTCTCCCCAACCTACTGCCGCCGCCGACCTCTACTTTTCCCCACCCTGCCGCTTGTTGGGAAATAGTTTAAGTATACTCAAGCTGTTAGTTTAGACTTCTCAGACTGTTAGTAGATTTTCTGTGTAAATACAAAGTTCATGCTACTAGTTGAAGAAACTCGAGCTACCAGTGTAAAAGTTCAAGCTGCCAGAGCAAAACAACTCAAGCTGCTCAGTTCATGCTGCCAAGTCATTCAAGCTGCTCAACAGTTTCATAAACAGAATGTGCTGATTTTCAGGGAAGATATCTACACGAAGATTCCAGCATATCTACTATCAGAGAAGTCATAGTCCTTCAAGGAAACACGTCCATAAAGCAATATAAATAGACAGAATATTGTATAGAAGATATACGCATAGAGAAAGAAGTTTTCTGCATTTTTGAGTCCGTAATTGCTTTATTGTATAAGTTTTCTTAAGCCTCTAAGGTTGTAAAACCCTAAGAACAATCTGTGTTCTTCGTCTAATCAAAACAGATTAGAGGTGATTGTAATCAGTGAATTCAGCAATACAAACAGTCTTGATTACTTCTTATGTTTTATGCTTTATTGATTCTGAAAGTTTTTGTTAAAATAATTAAGTGTTATTCCGCAAACTTCTTAATTAAACTTTGATTCAAAGCAAGATTATTGATTTATACTCTGATAAATTCAAATCAGTTAATCTTGGTTATTCATAATTTTCATAAGTTTCAGATCCTGACAAGTGGTATCAGAGCCACAGGTCGTTCTTTGTTTTTCAAAGTCGAAAACTTTCTTCAAAATTTTTAATCTTTTACAATGGAATTTGAAAATAGCAGCGGTGGATCTGGGCAAGGACTCAAAGTGCCTATGCTCAAGCCCACTGAGTTTGAGATGTGGAAACTCAGGATTCAACAGCATATTCAATTCATTGATTATGCCATATGGGAAGCTGTTGAATTCCCTCCTGCAGTTGATCCAGAACTTGATGCTGAGGGAAAACCAGTCAAAACTCCTCCAAAAACTGAACTTGAAAGGAAGGCTAGAATGAATGAAGTGAAAGCACTCACATTATTACAAATAGCCATTCCTAATGCTTATCAACATCAGTTTAAAAAGTTTTATACTGCTCACTCTCTTTGGAATGCCTTAGAGAAGAGGTTTGCTGGTAATGCAAGTACCAAGAGAAATCAAAAGGACCTCTTGAAACAGCAGTATGAAAACTTTTCTGGTGGCAAGAATGAAAACCTCACTCAAATCTTTGACAGGTTCAACAAACTGATAAGTGAACTGGAAAGTGCAAAGGTCAATCTGGATCAAGATGAAGTCAACAGAAAGTTTCTCAGATCTCTTGGAGAAGAATGGACAGTCTATGCTGCACAGTGGAGAACAAAAGACACACTTGATGAGATAGAATTGGATGATCTATACAACAGTCTAAGAGTGTTTGAGACTGAAATTGATGCTAAAAAGAAATCCTTTTCTTATAATCACAACACTGCTCTTCTGTCCTCTGAAAAATCTAATAACTGTGATTCTTTTTCAGGTGGTGATGGCAATTCTGCTGAAACTCATTATGAAGCTTTTGTTGCCAATGATGGATTATTTGCTCTAAATGTTGAAGACTTGGAACAAATCCATCCTGATGATCTTGAAGAGATGGATTTAAAGTGGCAACATGCAATGCTGACCATGAGAGCCAAAAGATTCCTGAAAAGAACTGGAAGGACCAACTTTCAAGCCAAAACAGATGGCAAACCATCTTTTGATAAATCAAAAGTGGAATGCTATAAATGCCATAAGCTTGGTCACTTTGCCAGAGAATGTAGATCTCAAGGTCAACAGCCATCAAGGACTTCACAGCCCATCCAAGCTTCCTCATCAACAGCACTTGTCTCTCAAGAAGACAATGTGTTTGACTGGAGTGATCAGACAGAGGAAGAATTCCAAAATCAAGCACTTATGGCAGAAACATCAAATGTCTCCTCCACTGAACTACCATCTGAGGTAAACTCTAAACTCTGCTCTCAATCATGCAAAAATATGGTTAAAAAGTACAGAGATCATAATGAGAGCATGTGCAAAACTCTAGCTAAGATGGAAGAAAGGAGATATGAATATATGCAAGCCATAGAAGATCTGGAAAAACAGATCAATGATTATAAGGATAATGAGATTCAAATGGGGTATGATAGAAACTATCATGAATGGGAGAAAAAGGAACTCAATAAGAAAATAGAATCTCTGAATAAAAAGGTAGAAGAAACTGAACAGAAGGTGTTAGAGGCTAATGAGAAACTGAAATCTGTTAACATAGATTTAGGTAACTTCAAGTTAGCAAATCAAAAGCTAGAACACCTAATGGAAGTTCAATTCAAAGATAGAGTCAAATCTCAGGTCAATCCCAAAGAAGGAATAGGATACAGAGCTACTCCACCTCCATATAATAACAAGTACATTCATCCAATGAGTGAAGTTGCTGATAGACTTGTCAATGAACCATTAGATGAGTCTATGACTATTGTAGATCCTATCCTTGACAGCAGTCCTGAACCAAAGGAAGATAAGAGTCAAAATAGAGACTGTGACACAAAGAGTGCACCCATAGAAGTCCAAGTTCCCAGTAAGAAAGGAAAAGAGAAGATGAGTGTATGCAATGCTACTCCACAAGTTTCTGTACATTCTAACTGTAACACTGCATCTTCATCAAAAGGAACTAAAAGAGATAAAACTGTTTCTATCTGCACATGCCAAAAGCATGGTGTTCAAAAGTTTCCTAAACAACAGCAGGTAAGAGGAAACCAGAGAAACAAGAACCAGAAATTGACAGAAAAGTCTGGTGTTCCAATTCAAACTGTCAAAAGATGCTTTCACTGTGGAAGGAAGAATCACTTAGCCAAGGATTGTTTTTACAAACCAGCTGTTGCAAAACAGACTGTGCATCACACAAAATCAAATCCTAAACAGACAAAGCACTCAAAAGTGAAACCTTCCACAGCAGCTCCAAAGAGAACAGTTGATCACAGATTCTCAAAAGTTAATAAAAAACAGTCCACACATCAAAAACAAGTTTTGGCAAAGCCTAAATCAAGTTTTAAACAAATATGGTGTGTCAAGGACAAATCTGTTGCTCAAACTGCTAATGCAAAAGATCAGACTGCTAAGTCAAAATCTGATGCTGTTAGTGCAAAAACTGAAACTGTTAGCACTACAAACACAGCTCAAGCTGCTGGGCATCAAACTGGAGCTGCTAGTGAATCATCTGAGACTGTCAGAAGAAAAGATGATCAAAATAATTGGATACCTCATATTATCACTAAATACTCTCCAAAGACTCCATCAGTAGATCTCACTAAATACAAGAAGTCAAAAACAGTTTTTAGTTATGTCAATGTACAAGGCCAACCCAAAACCAATTTGGTTTGGGTTTACTCCACTACTAACTAAGCTGTTATTTGTGCAGGGCAACCACAGGTCTCCTCATAGGACAAGATGGCATCTGGACAGTGGATGCTCTAGGCACATGACAGGCAATTCTGAATGCTTGTCAAATTTCAAAGGATTTGATGGAGGTTTTGTTGCATTTGGAGGCAACTCAAAAGGAGGTAAGGTTACAGGTAAAGGTACTGTAAATGCAGGCAACATGACATTCCATGATGTTTTGTATGTTGAACAGCTTAAGTACAATTTATTGAGTGTCTCTCAAATCTGTGACAAACAAAACATTGTTCTGTTCACAGATTCTGAGTGCATTGTTCTTTCAAAGGATTTCAAAATTCCTGAAAATCTTGTTTTACTTAGAACACCAAGAAAGGACAATGTTTACTGCCTAGACACAGCTCTCTTGACTAAATCAAATACTTTAAGCTGTTTAATATCCAAAGCATCATCAAATGAGTCTGCTCTTTGGCATAGAAGGATGTGTCACATGAACTTCAAGTCCATGAATGATTTAGTTAAAAAGAATCTGGTAAGAGGATTACCACAAAAGGAGTTCATTTGTGATGATCATTGTGTAGCATGTCTTAAAGGTAAGCAACACAAAACTTCTCATAAGGCCAAAGAAGTAAATTCAATCTCATCTGTTCTTCAGTTGTTACATATGGATCTATTTGGTCCAACATCTGTTTTGAGTTTGAATAAAAGGGCATACTGTTTAGTCATTGTTGATGATTTCACCAGATTTACTTGGGTTTACTTTCTTAGGTCCAAAGATGAAACTGCTGAGCTTGTTAAGTCTTTTATCCTTAAGATAGAAAACCAATCCAATTCCAAAGTTAAGGTGATAAGATCAGACAATGGAACTGAATTTAAAAATCAAATTCTAAACAGTTTCTGTGAGTCCAAAGGTATTGCTAGACAATATAGTGCACCAAGAACACCACAGCAAAATGGTGTAGCTGAAAGAAAGAATAGAACATTAATTGAGGCTGCTAGAACAATGTTAGCTGATTCCAATCTGCCTATGACTTTCTGGGCAGAAGCTGTTAATACAGCCTGTTATGTTCTAAATAGGGTTCAAGTAGTTCAATCACAAGGGAAAACTCCCTATGAGTTATTCCACAACAGAAGTCCCCTAATAGCTTTCTTCAAGCCTTTTGGATGCCCATGTACTATTCTTCACACTAAGACTCACTTAGGGAAGTTTGAGAGTAAGGCTGAAGAAGGATTTTTTGTAGGATACTCAATTCAAAGCAAAGCCTATAGAGTATACAACAGAGTGTCTAAAACAATTGAAGAAAGTGCCAATGTTGAATTTAATGAAAATACTGCTAACATCAAAGGCACTGGTCCTGATTGGTTATTTGATTTAGATTCTCTAACAAATTCTCTGAGCTTTGCTGAGTTTACTGCAGAAGCTGATGCATACAGGGTTGAAGCTGCTAACAAAAATTCTCATGCTGCCAATACAATTTCTCATGCTGTTGGCACAAAGTTTCAGACTGCTGCAGATTCAACAAGTTGGGATGATTTCACCACTCTACCACTTCTGTCATGTGATCCTCCAGGGGTTCGAGCACTCAACGTGATGCAAATTCAGACACTGAAGTGCCATTCCCAAGTCCTGACAACACAGCTCAAACACAAAAGGAAACAGCTCCAGTTTCTAGGCTAGCAGTCCCAACAGCTTCTCAAGCTGTTAGCCTAGAAACTCAAACTGTTCCAGAAACTGAACCATTCACTGGTTCTGATGGAGATGACACAAACCTTGGAACATCCTTCCAAACAGAGAGAGAGCCCACACTAAGAGTTCATAAGTATCACCCTCTCAATCAAATACTGGGTGATCCAAGCACTCCTGTTCAAACAAGGAAGATGGTTCACAATGAGACTGCTGTTGCTGAACAAGCAGTTCCAGAATTCAGCCTAGCTGCTTTTGAACATGCCTGCTTCATGTCTCAACTAGAACCTAAAAAGGCATCAGAAGCACTAAAAGATTCATCCTGGATTGAAGCTATGCAAGAAGAGCTTTTACAGTTTAAAATTCAGAATGTATGGACTCTGGTGGATCTTCCTAAAGGTAAGAGAGCAATAGGTACAAGATGGGTGTTCAGAAACAAGAAGGATGAGAGAGGGATAGTCATCAAAAACAAAGCAAGACTAGTAGCACAAGGGTACACTCAAGAAAAGGGAATAGATTATGATGATGTTTTTGCTCCAGTAGCAAGAATTGAAGCCATCAGACTATTTCTAGCATATGCAAGTTTCAAAGGCTTTAAAGTGTATCAAATGGATGTTAAGTCTGCTTTCTTGTATGGGACAATTGAAGAGGAAGTGTATGTGTGTCAACCTCCTGGTTTTGAAAACTACAAGTATCCAGACAGGGTGTACAAGCTAGACAAAGCTCTCTATGGTCTTCACCAAGCCCCCAGAGCATGGTATGACACACTGTCATCATATCTTCTACAGAATGGATTCAAGAGAGGCACTCTGGACAAAACACTTTTCACTAAATCCATCAAAGCTGAGATTCTTCTTGTCCAGATCTATGTTGATGACATCATTTTTTGCTCAACTAATGATAAGTTGTGCAAAGATTTTGAGGCCCTAATGCACAAAAAGTTTCAAATGAGTTCAATGGGGGAACTCACATTCTTTCTAGGGCTGCAGGTCAAACAGAAGCCTACTGGTCTATTCATAAGTCAATCAAAGTATGTCAAAGACATACTGGAAAAGTTTGGCTATCAAGACACAAAGGTTGCAAGCACTCCAATGGATCCTCATAAACAGCTCCATACAGACAAAGATGGCATAGATGTGGACATTCATCTATACAGATCCCTTATAGGATCTCTCATGTATCTAACATCTTCTAACCCTGATATAATGTTTGCTGTCTGTGTGTGTGCCAGGTTTCAATGTTCACCAAAGGATTCTCACTTGGTTGCTGTTAAGAGAATCTTCAGATACCTTAAAGGCCAACCACATTTAGGCCTCTGGTATCCCAAAGACTCTCCTTTTGAACTAACTGCATATTCTGACAGTGACTATGGTGGTTGCAACATTGACAGAAAATCCACAACTGGTGGATGTCAATACTTAGGAGCAAGACTAGTCTCTTGGCAATGCAAGAAACAAACAACTGTCTCCACATCATCCACTGAAGCAGAATACGTAGCAGCTGCAAGCTGCTGCTCCCAGGTAATGTGGATTCAAAAT
>JAANYP010002757.1:0-144995 GCA_020465985.1 Centrapalus pauciflorus
AATTTGATGCAGCACACGGGAATTGTGATCATTTGTGGTGGTGCATGGAGCTTTTCCAAGGTTTTCCGATACATTTTGGTTTTCTATTGAACCCCTATATATATACAGACAGACAGACAGACAGACACACACACACACACACACACACAGATATATATATATATATATATATATATATATATATATATATATATATATATATATATGTACACATATATAATCTGATTCAAGAGAGTACCTAAAATAATCAAGAGTACCGAACACACCTCTTGTAAATGATTGTTCACATACTTTTTTTTTACATAAACATGTATAAATTAAGATTATAAAAATTTCTATCAAAAGAATCATACATTTATACATAGAGATTTGTAAAATGAAGCGTAAATTACAATTTTCGTCCCTGTGGTTATATGCAAATCATGGAACACGTCCTATTCATGTCGAAATTACAAATTCAGTATCTATGGTTGGTTATTTGTTATATTTTTAGTCCTTTGACCAGTCATTTCTTAAATATGACCATTTTGCCCTTTGACATAATTATAAAAATATGTAATGAACTCTCCTTTAAAATAGTAATAGAAGCTTTAAATTAAAATAAATAAAAAAAGAAATATATCAACCTAATAGATAACAAAAAGCAAACACATAATCAGAAGAACAACACCTAAAAGAAACACAGTCACACACATTAAACAAAATGTACGAAACCCAAAAGAAGGTCAGAATTAGAAAAGAAATTTGTTCATTCAAATCTACTTCATACATCACTTCATAGCACACACATGAAACATTCCACACATTATATCCAACTCAAAAATACCCAGAAACTTGAAATCAAACAAAACAAACCCAAACTTCTAGCCAGATTGCTACAAGAAACCGTAACGTTCAAACTAAAATGAAACCTTCATTAGAACAAGAAGTCAGAACCCAGAAATACAAATGTAAAATGGAACTTCAAACGATGTGTGAAACCATATATTGTAGCTTGAAATCGAGATTCAAGTCGAAACCCATAAACTATAGATCAAAACATTCAATCGAAAAGATCGAGGTAATCGGAGGAGGAAACAGTGTAATAACCTAGCCTTTAACAGAACTTTTAAATTTTGTTTTTGAGTTAATAATTTAATTTAATTACGTTATTTGTATTTGTAATTTAATTAAGTAATGAAATTATTTAATTAAGTTCAATTATATGTTATGTTATAATATAAAGTTCAAATATTAAAAGAAAGAGATGAACAAAAGTTGGATTATAAATGATAATTATGTATTTGGAAATTTAAAAAGTTGCTTGCTATGTTAAGTAATTAAGAAATTCTAGAAATTCAAAATTTTAATTAATAAAGTATAATTAATTATAAGTGTTAGTCATGATAAAATATAATGGAATCTTTATTTAAAGAAATCATATGCGGAGGGGCTAAATGTGCCAAAATCTGAAATTTGATGAATAAAAGACCTTAAGTCTTTCATTTAATCATTTTATCACTCTCTCATCTTCAATCTCTCTCTCTCTCTCTCTCTCTCTCTCTCTCTCTGTGTGTGTGTGTGTGTGGAAAATGAAATTTGAAAGAGAAATTCGTGGATTTGACCGATTATTATCAAGAATCAGTTGGGATCTAAGGTAAGAAACTAATTTCTTGAGTTTAAGATTTATTTGAGAATAAAATTGCATAAATTCGGATTTATAAATCTGAATATTGATGTTGCATGTATGTTATATCAGTTGGAAATCATCAATCAAAGCCTTTAGAAGTTCAAGAAACGAAAATGTTGGTTAAATCGTCCAAAAAGGTAAGAAATCTGAATACACCCCCCCAAGAAACGAAAACAGGGGTCCTTTACATTCAGAATACACCTCCCACCTAATAAATCCCGTATCTACGACCGAGGTTTATTAATACTTTTGACTGGGGTCCATTATTCATTTTGTAGTAATGGTCAAAGTTTGTAAAGCCAAGCCAAGTCCAGAAAGTCAAAGTCTAAAGTGAGATCCTGAGATAACTCAGGTGGTGGAGTAATCCGCTTGATAAAGCTCAACAACTCAGTGTAATTTAGAAAATCTGTGAGTTATAGATATTCAGTTTTACATGTTTGATTTTGGTTGAGACATATTCTTGCTGATAGTTTATTTGACATTCATTTATGCTCAGCTGGATTGTGATCAGTGCTCACCATGGTTCGATGATGCCCTGTGGATCTTGATAGCTATTTGATCTACATACATTATAGTTACAGTTCATTTCAGTTATTATTACAAGTTGATATTGCTATCATGACTTTGCTTATTAAGCTTTTCATCTTTGCTCGTATCTTTGATGTATTGTTTTCAGCTTAGCATATTTAGCATTGTCGGTCTATTGTTCTACACCTTGCTATGTCACCAGTTTCATTGAACTTGGTATTGATTACTCCAATGCTCCCCCCATGTAGTCTACTGGTAGCTAGCCCAATATTGAGTAGATAGCTTCCACTAAAAGCGTGAGCGTGGCCTGGACATCATCCTACTCTAATTTACTATGTCTCATCCTTGCGTGGCTATGGCGGCAGTCAAGTTTTATCACGCTTGTTACCCACATTCCGCCTTGTTGTATTGCATCTAATCTGATAAATATATAATCTCACTAAACATTGCTTACAGTTGTTGTTAAATCTCTTAACAGGAAAAGACAAGGGCAAAGCACCTACTGGACCTAGTTCTTAGGTCTTCAAAGATCAAGTTGAAGTTTTATAGACCACTACTTAAACGACCTTTTGGTACAGTTCTGAAGTTGATGATTGTGGTGGTTTTTGTAGATTTGTTTTGATTGTATGAGGATATGTATTAGACTAGTCATGTACCCTTTATAAGTTTAATTTGAACACTGTAACTATGTACTAAAATTTGTATTAAACTTATCCTAATGTCTGTACTGTAACTTTAATTCCGCAACTTAATTACTCTATCTTAGTTATGATTGTTATCGTGTTGCAATTGTGGGACCTAGACGCTTAAGACTGCCCCGTAAGGGGTGGTTTTGACAGACAGTCATTGTTAAAGGCCGTCGACAGCGCTTACTTGGACTTAATATTCATATTCAGATATCGGTGGCGATGGATCTCTGTTCGATTTCTCCAGTTTCCATCTTCGAACAAGATCTGATTGCAACCAGTGACGATGAGATCTCTCTCTGATCGCCGGTCTTCTCTCTCTCTCTCTCTCTCTCTCTCTCTCTCTCTCTCTCTCTCTGTGTGCGCGCGCGCGCGCGCACTGATCTTCTTCTCTTCCTCTTTTGTCCTCATCAAATGTATCTGGTCATCTAGTATTACATTTGCTTTTGTTATGCATTAATTTGATTTCGTTTTTAACGCTTATTACTTTTTAAGTTTTATGTTAATTGATATTAATTTGATTTTTTTTATTCTTTTTGTTTTATTTAAAACTTAAGTTTAATTATTATTACAATTAATGGGAAAAAAAGTTTATTGCCTATATTTATAATATCTTATGGGTAAAAATGTCATTTTTAAAAAATTGGTTGGACAAAGGATTAAAAACATAACAAAAGAGCCAAATGTATACCGTAGTTGTAATTTCGACCCAAAAAGGATCGAATACATAATTTACATATAACCACTGGGACGAAATCTGTAATTTACTCTAAAATAAATCTTGCGAATGGTTGAAAAAATCATATGAATGATGTGAATGATCATTCATTTTGATGACCATTTATAAATTTTTTAAGGATGTAGAATTGGTGAATGTGTCTGATATTTACATATCATACGTGTCACGTTAATTTAAACATTATTGTGAAAAAAATTTAAAACAAAGAGTTTTATAAGGTCGGTACATTCAAGTACACTCAATTGTAAGTGATAATTTTTTTTGAATTTAAGTGTGTGTATAAGTAATAGGTTTACGTTATCATATTTATACCATTAGTGACCAATCCTTAATGATCACTAAAGAGGTTTTTTCTTTATACCGACACACTAAATTCCGTGAAACATGAGAACTATTTTAAAATTTGTGCATTCAATTCATCAAATTGTGCATTTGATGCTAAAATTTATGCAGTTAATGTAAATATTTACGCATTTCAGGATGATTTTGTTAACTTTATGTACGAATTTGTGCATTTACTGTATAATTTAATGAATTTAAATTTTAATGTTATATTATGATATTTATTAATATTGAAGATCAATAATAGTTTTTAAGTTATAAATTTAATTTTAAATTTGTCATTCGATATACAAATTTATGCATTTGTATGTGGTTTTTACGTTCATACAGAATTGAGACGTTCATACCGGAACCCAACCACATACATACATAGACATGGTTACATACATACATAAAGAGAGAGTAGGGGTGAGTGTGTCTGTGTGAATATTATCAATCATGTTGTTTAAAGGTACGGCTTAATATTTTAATAATTCCTTTATTATAATCCAATTTAATCTATATTGCAGATATATCTTAACTCATTATAATCCAAAATTTATCCACTCAAGATCGCAAACCTTGTGCTCATATGTTTCATTTAATAAATGCTTAATCCACATGTCCATTAGATAATATATATATAAACACTATTAGTTTATTGGCATTCAAGAGTAAATGTTTGCAAGTTGAAATTAAATTATTAAAATTATTCATATAAATGTTTCTTTTCTTAATTTGTTTAATTAATTTGAGAGTCAAATCTTCCCGTTTTTTAAAGCTCACACGGTAATACCAAACCACTAACCACTTAATAAAACATATATTACATGACATAATTATTGTTTATTGACCTAAATTTACTTATCATCTCATTTAATAATCTCTAAGTATTCAAGTAATTATTGTAGAAGTATATTTATCTTTCTTTATTTTTATTTTTTATTTTTTTTTGAACGGCAAACTATCCTACTCCTACTCCTAATCTACTCCTTTTACCACTAGATTGACTTACACCACCTAAATACCAACTTGCCTCCGACGGGGATCGAACCCGTGACCTCTCGCTTACAAGTAGGAGAGTTATTGTTTGGTCTAAGGTTAATATCTTTTAATACGGATTTTTACATTTTAAATTTACATAAAATCAATAAAATACATACAAGTAGGAGAGTTAGTTATGAAGCATTAAAACTACGATTTTTTTGACATATCCACATTGACTATATGATGTATAGGTGACCTTAGCTAGTTATGTAGTAATATAATGTTCATCTGCAACATTTTTATAAGTCTTTAAAGTCATACAATGTATAATTAAGTTCACAACATAATATTATAAAAATCAGTATTAAACAAATAACAAAATGAAAACATGAACAACTTTGATTGGGTTGAGTGTATTTTATATGTATATTTTGGTTTTTATATATGATATATAAGAATTCAATCTAGGTTTGATACACATTTTTTTTAATTACTTTATGATCATTTTTAGTAAAATCAACGTTTTTTTTAATCATTAATTTTTTGAAATGAATAAAAAGAGGATATAAGTGTGATGATTAAACTGAATCAATAGTTTGAATACATTGAATCGTAAATTTAATGACATGTGTCAGTTTGTTGTACAACTTGCTAGAGATTATGGAAGCTTAATCTTATGGTTTTAAACGCTCTAACTTTCTTTTATCCATAAGTTGTGTTTGAATGAATTTTCTTTAAATGAGCTTACTAAGACCATAAACTCGTAAACTATAAGTTACTTCATGTAGCTTATAAAAGTAGCGTGAGTTTATGGAATTTAAAATCATCAAATTAAATAACATTAGTTAATTATTATTTTAATATTGTTAATTTTCTTATTTGAATTAATATGTCATTTTATATTTTCTAACTACAACTCTTGCTAGTTTATCAAACAAATCAATCTATTATAAAAAACTTTAACTAACAACACTAGTTAGTTTTTGTCAAACGGTTCCCATATGGAAGTTTTAAGATAATAATATGAGTTAATGTAATTAATCTGTCAATTCAAACTAATAAGTTTAAATTAATAATACAAATATTTTGAATTACTTATCCCATTTTAACTTTAACATTAATTTAGAGTTGTCATTGTTAACCATTCACTAAACGGATTTGATAAATTATATGTCATCTTTTTACTAGTTCATATATATCCTTCAGTTTTACAGAGTCTCATATTATAGTGGAGTCTTGTAGCCCCACATTAAATGTACATGTTCGTTATGTTAAAAGTTCTACTTCATGCAAAAGCTCAATACACACATATTCAAAAGTGAATTACGATTAACCAGTTCACACAATTTGAAGTTTATTAGGATAAAGGTTTTATTTCTTGTAAAAGTGTAATATGCACATGTTTCAACGTGCAATTCGAGTTCACATCATTTGAACATGTGCATATCATTTAGATATTATAGTTTATCATGAAATAGAATTTCTTTTATGTAAAGAACTTCAAATGATGTAAACTAATCAATTGTAATACACTTTTGAACATGTGTATATTGTACTTATACATAAAATAAAATATTTTATTGCAATGAACATGTATATTTAATATAAGATTTTAGAAATTCACTCTAATATGAGACCTCATGAACTCAACCTTATATATAGATATATATATATATATATATATATATATATATATATATATATATATGGTACGCGAAATTTTCTTATTGGATATTTAATTTATTAATATTGTGTTGGTCCAATGATATCCCCATTAGTGGATTAATGCATGTCGGGATCGAGCAATACATGGCACATGTTTATTATCTTAGCATATTATTAATGTTTTATGAGATCACGAGATTAAATATATTCAATTGATATTAATAGTAAAAATATGATATCGGGTTCGGATTATCGGGTTCGGCTAAAGATAGAAAGACATATATATATATATATATATATATATATATATATATATATATATATATATGTGTGTGTGTATATATATATATATATATATATATATGTATTTGTATGTGTGTGTGTATGTATTATGTATGTACGTATGTATGTTCATTTGTATGTATGTATGTATGTATGTATGGCTTCTTTTGAAATCCTTCCTTTTCCTTGTTCATCAAACAATCTCAATGTGTGTTGTTGTTGTTGTTGTATTGTTGGAACAGAAAGAATCAAACTGAAACCAAGGATTTGTTGTTGTGAATTCATTCAAGGGATCATCATTATCATCATCTTGTGTTGCTAAGTTAAATGAGGTAAGAAAACCTGATTTTGTTGGATTATATCTTGTTATGAGTTATGAAATCATGGGAAATGGTTGATCAGCATGTAAGATATAGATATAGATAGATTTTGTGAGCTTACAAGTGCTGGAAATATATGGGGGATAGTTATACCCTTGGACAGACATGAATGACGAACAGGGCGATCCTGCTCGCCTAGGATAGCGTTCGCAACCCCTGAGCGCGGCTGCGATGAGTCCTGAGGCGATGTTGGGGTCAAGCTTGGTATGGGACCTCGAGCTCTGGACGAGGTAAGAGCGCGACCCGCGACCGGGTCAGCTCGAGCGTGATCCAGTGTTTGGTTCGGGTTTCAATTTGGGGTTTAGCGTCCATTTGGAGTTACTTGGGGGATCCGATTTAGTTACGGGGTATACGAGTTTGTTATGTGTATCAGTTAAGTTGAGTTAATAATCTAGGATTTGTTGTGTATACAGAGACGAGGAAACAATGAGCTGAGCTGTGATAGTGATCAGAGGGATTCAGTTTGGGTTGATCAGATCAGTCAGGTGAGTACACGAGTCTTTTGAACGAGCGCTCTAGTTTACGACTCTTATAGTGTTACCTGCGTATCTGTGATGATGTAAATGAGACAGAAATGTGTCATCTCAGGTATGATGCTATTCTTATATTTATATGTGAAACTTGTGCATGAAATGATATCCATTCCAGAATATCCGTGATGGGCAATCACACAGGCTGACTGTCCCTAACCAGTCGAGAGTTTGAGACCGTATATATACAGCAGAGTTTATTGTTAGGTCGCTCCTGTGTTTTATCGAGTGGCTAACCCCTATTGGGTGCTGTCTGTTAGTCGGGGAATGGTGTCCCCATAGAGAGTTGAGATTTCTACTGAGCTTCTGGATCTCATGCTACATTGTGATCATATCTGAGTTATGTGTGACATATATGGGATAGAGATAGAGATGTGTATCATTTATCATGTGCTATGTATTGTGTTATGTGTTAATTCTGCAAAGTCTGACTCTCGCGTACTCACGAGGTTCCCAACTTACGTTTTCGAGTCTAACATGTCTCAGGCAGTCAGAAGATCAAAACAATAGCAGCCAACGCAAAGTAGAAGTAGAGTTGGTATCGAGATTGTTATGTTAACTTGTTGTACATTCATGTTCTCTTTTGTGATACTTGTATATGAGTGAATTGTGTGTCAGTTCAGTTATGTATGAGCATTATGTTAGCTACTTTACTGTTTTATATCAAACTATCAGAACCAGTGTGTTATACACGTGTAAAGTTTTGGTTGTATGATTGTATTAAAGTTTTAATTAATAATGCTTTGTGTAATCCTCTAACATGATATATTTATGAAACACATGTGATATTGTCACTTATGATATTATATTCACGTGACATATATTAGAGAATTGAAGGTATTACAATATATATATATATATATATATATATATATATATATATATATATATATGTGTGTGTGTGTGTGTGTGTGTGTGTGTGTGTGTGTTGACACACACACATATACATATACGTTTGTGTATATATAGATATATGTGTGTATAGGTGAGATCTTTGTAGAAACCATTTTTGTATAGTCCAAGAGAAATAAAATTACACTACAGATTTACAAGATCAATTGTGGAAAACAAAATTGACATTCTTGTAAATAACTTTAACTTTGTTAGTGAAGAATCTTAAAAAGTTATGTCATAGGATAAGATCAGAAGAAAATTTTGAAATAACTGTTTATCCTTTCTATTTATTTTTTTTCTTCACTTTTTCTTCATTTTTAGTAACAAAAAGTTCCGTACACTTTTTTCTTTAATAATTTGTTTAAAACAAAAATCATGCATTGTTTAAAATTTAAAAGACCGAAAAGAACTAATGTTTCATATAAAATATAGTGAATTAGATATGAAATATATTGAATATTATAGAACTCTATACGAACTAATATTTCATCATAAATGAACTATTAAAGTGAAAAATTCGATATTACAAAACTCATAATCATGAAATCGAAAGATTTGTTCCATCAATAGTCATATTACATATGAATATTTAAATATTTATGCTGAATATTATGTAATCTATATAGTTAATCATATAATTGATTCATATTATCAAACACAAAACCAGAATATATTTAGTTAATTGTGAGATTAAACATGCCAAATGTCGATCGTATTGAGAAGAAAAACATGTATGATCCAACTAAACATACCAAATGTCGATCGCGCCATTCCATTTTTATTTTCATCTGTCGATTGTTGAAAGGTGCGTTGGGTACAATGGATTTATGTTGGTACGTTCCTGAACCTTATTGTGTGTGTGTCTATTTCTCTCTCTCTCTCTCTCTCTAAATATATATATATATATATATATATATATATATATATATATATATATATATATATATATATATATATATATCAATATAGAATATGGTTCGAGAGAGTACCATCCTTATGCAGCGCACCAGAAGGTACCACCTTTAAAAAAACTTTTTAAATTTTTTTTTTCATAAACATGTTTTAATTAACGTTATGAAGATCATATGTAAAATTCACATAAATTCACATCTCCTAGCTCCTAAAAAATGATGTGAACACACACTTACATAATTTTGAAGACATGTGAACGCGCATTTATGTGATGCGTGTTTTCATGCACTTAGAGTGATCGGATTTGCGTGAAATTCACATATGATCTGTGTAATGTTAATTAGAACATGTTCATGAAAAAAAATTTCAAAAAAATTACTTTTAAGGGTGGTACCTTCTGGTGCGCTGCATTAGAGGTGGTACTCACTTGAACCTAAATCTACATATATATATATATATATATATATATATATATATATATATATATATATATATATATATATATATATATATATATATATATATATATATATATATATATATATAGTTGAGATCATTGCAGAACCTTAAATTAGTGCAGAACCATGGAACCAATCTAAACCATTAGATTATAATATAACACTAGGGATAAGATGATAATTATGCAATTAACATTGAATTAATAGTAGCCTACCAAGTTTGACAGTCCACTTTGATTTTTTTTTTACTCTTTTAATATCGAATGGACATGCAGTGTTGCATATATGATATATAGTATCACTTCGACATTGAATATGTGATATAAATTGTAATTCGACATTGAATGATCTCTATATAACAAATTAAATGGTCGTCTGGGCAAAAAAGTTTTTTACGAAAAATAAACACGTAAAAGTTTTTCGAAAAAATATATATCATCATTCTCGTTAAATCCACCAACTTTGACTACTAATTTTGACCATTATTTTGACTCTATTAATAATGAACTAATATGCAGTGTTGCATCAACGTTGAATATACGATATTAAGTGTTCATTCGACATTGAATGATCTCACCATGCTATATTGCATCGTGGTCTGAGAAAATTTTTTTACGAAAAATAAACACGTAAAATTTTTTCGAAAAAAATATATCATGACCGGTCTCGTTTTAAAGAGTATAAAATTCTCGTTTTTATGGTATAATTTTTTTGATTTAAATATTAATCATATTAATGTTATTTTAATTTAAAGAAAAATGATATTTATTTTGCTAATGTCAATCTTTTTGCTATTTCCAATCTTTTCTTTTTTTACGAATGAATTAAAATATCACCAATACCAATCTTTTTTCACTAATTTCAAACTTGACTCTTTTAATCAAGACCATTAGATTAATTTATTCCATGAATAATATTGGTTCTACAGTTTTACACTAAATTTAGGTTCTGCAATGATCTTTTATATATATATATATATATATATATATATATATATATATATATATATATATATATATATATATATATATATATATATATATATATATATATATATATATATATATATATATATTTATATATATATATATATATATATATATATATATATATATATATAATTGAGGAATAATGTAAGGACCGTGCTTAATTAAAGACGGTAGGAACCAATAGGATCATTAAATTTTGTGAATCAACCAATCGTTGATAAGGTGACATAATCGTAACTTAAAAAAAAATTGGTGACATGACTGTAATGAAAGGCTAGAATTATCAATATTCATATTACAATTAATTTTCTTATTTGGAAAGTGTATCAAATAGGAACAATCAGTCAATCATGGTTCATGATGACATAAATCATGGTTCACAACACCACATGCGACTCACGACACCCTATAGTTCACGACTGTGTTTTACAACGTCCTTCACGACACCACCAACGATTCACCATTAATTTTTTCATTCACAACATTTTGAGCATCATGATTTACCTATCACGATTCACATCATAGGTTATCAGGATTCACAAAAAGACATTGGTGTATCATATTATAATACTGTTTGTGCGTATGACAATCAATAATTATGGGTTAAAGTGATAACCAGCTTGGTAACTTCAAGAGGATTCAGTAAGGGAATTGTAAGACCTGCAACAAAGAAACAGAAGACTATCGTTAATGCCGACACAAGGGAAGCCCCTGTGAAGGCACTCCGATGCCAAAGTCAGCCATTGTCTAGAGAGAATAGGTTCTGCGAAGAATATAAGTGAGAATGATAAAATGGATATTACCCTCGGATTGATGATGAGAACCCTATTTATACCTTCTCTATTCTAGGCGAGACGCTCATTTGGAGGAACCCTATTGGTCAAGGGAGAACGTGCATGGGATGACCTCCATGATCCTTCCAGAGCCAATTAGGAGCCTCGCTTTTTATCCCTTCCCTGCATGACGCCTGTCGCCCGACAGGCTCCTGCAGCTCGCAGGTCTGTCGCTCTATGGGTCAGGCGAATGGCCTTGGATCTAACAGCAGACCTGGTGGTGGATAGAAGATGAATTGGGCTCTTTGGGCATGTGGACCAATTCGAGATTGGACCCACGCAAACAAGTCCCCCAAGTTCTAGTGAAAACATGCAGTTTTGGCTAGAACTTTATATGGTTACGCCTTGGCCTTGAAGTTACGAGGCGAGTCGTTAATGGCTTGCTGGGGAACTTTCTGGTAGAATGAGTAAGTGGCACAGTGCCTGGAACATGTAAAATGACAAGGCAAGACCACCCCACGCTTAAAGCACCAGAGGCGAGGCGGTAAAAAATCCCTGGTATCAGGAATATTTAAAGCAAGGTGATTAGATATTATAAACCCGGCGTTTTCCAAGATGTAACGGTCAGGCATTAGTCTCTGGTAACAGCAACCTTTCAGTCTTCCAGCGCATGCCCAAGTAAGTTATAAAAATATTTAATACGCCCTAGAGGATATTTACTTGACGAGACAACTCCGCGAGGCGGCGTAAGCCTCATTTAACGAAAGTCATGATGACAAGAGATTCCACGCGCGTGTGGCGTGTCCCCTAACTGTCACATCTCTCTGTCCGTTTCAGGCAGGCTTAATAGGGATGTGACACGTGTCCAGTGATATTCCCGCTTATTTCCACACTCCCCCATTAAACCCGAATTTCAAGCTTTTTTCAAAGTTTAAAAGAAAAAACCTGCTTCTTTTTCTTAACTTCTCCCTCAAAGCTTTTCCACCCTCCTTGTGTAGTTTACTCAGCATTCCTTCGACGCCCTTGCTTTCCCAGGTGATATGACATCTTTTGTATATATTTTACGTATCATTTTGCCTTACATTCTGGCGGTTTTTGCTTCGATTTATGTAGAAATGGTACTGATTTGCTTCATATTTTATATTTCGTAGGTTTGAAGCCGCCATGTTGCCAAAAGGATGGAAAATGAAGTGAAATCGATGAATCTACGGGCTTAGCCGATCTCCTCTGAAGCCACATTGCATTTTGCATAAATCTGACACGTCATGACCACGACCTGGGATCATGACCACGACCCAAGGTCGTGATCACGACATCTTGTCGTGACCACGACACGTCAGATATATAAAAGGTGAGCATCGATCAATTTAGGGCAATCTTCGTTTTTATTTTAGTATAGCCGCCTTTTTCACACATTTTAAGGTGCGATTAGTAGGTGTAAGTAGGGTTTTCGATTTTCAAGCATAGTTAGGGTTAGATTAGCTCAAGCATTCGGTTTTCCTTGGTATTCAAGCATTCAGTTACAAATTCTTCTCCTATTTCATCATCTTTAGCTACGGTTTTGGTACAATCTTTCCTTAAACTTTCTGAAATGGTTTTGTTTAGTTTAGATTTCGTTTATTTTATTATTATTAACATGATTAGTGAGTAGTCTTGTTAACAGTCACTTGGATTTTGTTTCTTGATGGATATATGAAAAGATTTTGATGTTTTAGTTGGAAAAGTGTATGTCTCAATTGTGTATGATTTAATTGATGCGTTGGAATTAACAAAATCGGTGTTAAGTTTGATTTTCTAGCATTATTGTGATCATGAGGATTGAATTTAAATGCTGATTTTTACAAACTTTATCAAATTTGTGTGATTTGTTAGTTTGTTGCCATTTCTAGCATTATTGTGATTATGATATGGTAACTAGTTGATAAATTGTGAAGTTATTGCATGAAATTGATCCTTAGCATTATTGTGATCATAGGGTTAATTTGATCTTTAAGTTCCATGAATATGATACGTGTTTGTTCGATTAAAATGAATGTTTGAAACCGATTCCGAGCGCTTGACGTGTAGAAAGTTTTGGTTTTAAAAGCTAGTTTTAGTTGGTTGATTCTTTCGTAAAATGCATGTTTTCGCTAGTTTTATGGAGTTGGGGAATACTGGAGAACTCCATACTTGATTCCTAAAATTAGTGGGATGTGTTCTTTAATTGTCTTGTACGCACTTGATTGACATACATTTGTGCTTTAAATGTTAAAACGGTTGGATTTAGTTCTAACTTGTTTTCTGTTTCAACTAAAACATCCTGAGTGTTTATTCACTTAATTCCTTTTCATAAATCCTAAAGAACAATTCCAAGTGGGTGTTGCTTTTATTATTTGATCTTTATCTTGCTTATTTGCTTTTGATAGTTTAGACCATCATAGTCTATCTTTATCTCTCATTTTAGTTTAAGTATCTTAGTTTAATTTCGACCTTAGGTGCATTCATGCATTTCGTAGTTTAGTTTAGTTTAGTTTGTAGGAAATCCATCATTTTACCCTTTTAAGTGGCTAGATATTAGTGATAATCCTAGTATCGGTATCTCGATCCTTTTTGCCGTTCCTTGAGTTCGATAATCCCCGAGGTCAGCTTCAAGCTGTACTATCTACGACTGGTACACTGCCAGTGGTATTTGGTATAACTTAGGCTTTCTTCATTCTTTTGATTTTAATTGCCAAATCCGCGAAGATCACCAGGTTAGCCTTATTCTTCCTCCTTCTTTTATTTTTCTTCTTGTCATTATGTCGACCGCCCCTTCAGCGGATAAGGTGCCATGTACCCTTACCAATTTCGAGTTCAAAATCTTCTTAGCTGGATATGGTGTTCCTGCTGATCTTCACCCTCTGCTTCCGAACCGTCGATCAACAGCACTTTGCCCTCCTGAGGGTAAGGTGGCTTTGTACACCAAACAATTTTCCGTCGGGAATCTCCGGCTTCCTTTCACTCCCTTCTACCTTTCCTTGTTAAAACATTATGAAACTCATCCATGCAGATGTCTCCCTTAGCAGTATTGAGAATCAGCGTTTTTGAGGAGGCTTGCAAAGCCCTAGGTGGTATCCCTTTTGTCCCTCTGTTTCGGTATTTTTTTCAAATTAACCTGCCTGAAGGATTGGTTCAGCTTTGAGAGGAGAAAAGCTCCTGTGCCCGATGTGTTCGTCGAACCCCCGCAGGGGTTGCGTGAATGGAGAAGGGCTTTTTCTGGATAGACAACACCATTGTTCCCCCCCCCCCCCCCCAAGCGACAAGGACGTGTTGGTATGGAGAGCAGGAGGGCGTCCCCATTCATTGACCTGTCCCCCTGAAACCAGGGACCTGGATGTTGACCTTCTGGCCTTACTTGCTCGCCAAACTTTTAAGTTGAGGACCTACCCCAACCCTGTGCTTGCTCTGTTGGGAATGAATCCCAACTAAGGAAATTCTGCCACTCTTCCCATAATAACGAAAGGGGGCATTGGTAGGACCCCTGTTTCTTTTTGGGACCAGTTGATTGTCTTTCTTTTATTTGCCACTATGTTCCTCACGCTTTTCTTGTTTCACTACAGTCATGAGTGTGTTGGAGTACCTATCTTCTGATGATTTGGATGGGTTTGAGGCAGTCACTGTGAATCGCTCAGACGCTGAAAGTCTCCGACCTGGACAAGCAGCCCCAGAGGGTTCTTTGACTCCTTTAGGTCATCTTTCTTCCTGGTCCTCTTCTAGCAAGGGGGATAGCATTGCTGCCCCATCTGAACAAGCTTTGGCGAATCCCGATTCTTGTCATTATTCTCGAACTCGTCTGAAAAGAAAAGCAGTCGGTACCTCTCTTGGAGTTGATTCTCCCATCCAGGTTTCCAGTCCCGACGATGATGATGAGAAAGCTGTATTGTCAAAAAAGATCAAGATTTCTGTGAAACGGCCCTCCCTTAAAGGTAAGGGAGTGGCCTCGTCCGAGCCTCCTCCAGCTAACACCGATCCTATCCCCGCAATTCCTCTCTCAGCAACCCTCTACACTCTACCCCCTCCCCCCCCCCCTACAGGTGGGGAGGCCACTCCCTTGGCTCCGTTTAGGCGCGGAAAAAGCGATTATAACCGCGAGGAGTTATACGTGCCTGAGTGGGAGATAAAGAATGGCGACTTATTGGAGACACCGTCAAGTCTGTGGGATTTTTTATATCATAGAATGCCACCTTCTCATATTGAAATGGCTCAACACGCCAGTAATGCACTTGTTTTCGACTCACTTGGCTCGGCTATTATGAACTTCAGCACCTTCCTTCCAGAAGTGAAAGCGAGAGTCACCATAGTCGAGCATAGGTTTATGAAAGCTCAGGAGGAGCTTCGTAAGGCCAATAAGAGAGAAAAGGTGCGCATTGCTAGTGTTGAGGAGCTGAGGGCTCAGGTAGATGGTCAGAGGTTAGAAATTGAGAAGTTGCGGATTGAGATAGAGGAAGAGAAGAAAAGGTTTGTGGTGTTAAGCCTTCACGTAAATCAGTTAAGTGCAAGGGAGGAAGTTCTGAAGAAAGAGAGAAAGGAGGCCATCGAGGCCGTTGGCCGTCTGTCTAAAGAAAGGACCCGGTTTGCTTCCGAGGTCGTTCCCCACGTGGTCAATAAGCTGCTGTAAGTCGACAAATTCTGCAACCTTGGGGTTCCGTTCAGCGAGCTGCCGTCCGTTATGGTAGGCATTCAGCTCTCATGAAGGTCCGCTCCAGTTTAGTTGAAGGGGTGAGGGTAGAGATGCTGCCTGGCTATGATCCCCAATCACATGCTTGTCTCAAAGAATTGGCCGTTGCGGCTGAAAGCATGGCATTCCCCTATATTGAAGACCTTCAAGCCCACCCCAATCGTTCCATCGAAGACATGCTGGCTCTGAACCCTGTGGATCCTGATGTGGGACACGGCTCTAACTCTGCGTCTACTCGTATGTGAGTTGTTTATTCGTTTTCCTCAGTAACTTGTCGTCTGGTTATCGTTTGTTTTAACAATTTGTGATGAAAAACTTGTGGTTTTGTACACCCGGTATGTGGGTGGTGGTGCGTGGCACCCCTTCTTTGGACAAATTACTTATCTTGTACACCCGATCGGTGGGTGGTGGCAATGCGTGCCCCCTTTTGACAATGTTTGTTTTATCCACTTTCGTCTTTAAATCATGCAATAGCTGTTTTTACATCGTGGAATGCTTAGAGTAATTTTCATACTTCTTACTTTGCCAAAATGGTAATTTTAACCTGTAAGGAGCAAACCATATTTTGCATGCGATTTCACCCAAGCGTCGATGTGCTTGGCTGGTGTTACAAAGGTGGTGACTCAGCCTTTGGATTTGGTTAAAGCAATATCTTAAGCCCTTGTGGTGTTGATAGGGTGATAACTCAACCCTTCATTTCATGTTGTCAGGGTGATGCTTCAACTCTTTCTGTGTAGTGTGGGCGATAACTCAACCCTTTTTATTATGCTAGGGCGATAACTCAACCCTTTTTATGTGGTTGGGGCGATAACTCAACCCCTTTTTGTAAGAAAGTCGACTGAAATTGCCATGTTTCAGGCCTGTTTAATTGTTGTGATTCACATATGGTTATTGGTCATTAGACCAAAGTGGAGAGTTTTAGTCATGTTGAGGGCGTCCCCTTCTTCTTGACATAGAACCTCCCTTTTTCATTCTACAAAATCGTAAATAAACACGTAATGATGAGCCCTGTATCATTGATAAGGCATAAGCAATCATTACAATACTATCTGTCTTTTTAGAAACAAGTCTTAGGAATGGCCCTGGGCCTTGATTAAAGATAGTTTGAAGGAAAAATAGGCTGAACTAGGCGTGGAGCCTTGTTTGTCTATACAAAGTACTTCTTCAAATTCATGATATGCCAAATCCTTGGTATCTTCGTTCCATCCAATCGCTCAAGGTGGTATGCTCCCGCTCCCAGAGTTTGTGCTACGCGGTAAGGACCTTCGCATCTAGCAGAGAGCTTGCCCGTGGGAGCTGACCTACTCGCCTCATTGTTGCGCAGGACCAGGTCCCCAGGCAGTAGCGCCTTGTGTCTAACTCTTTAGTCATAGTACCTTTTCATTCTTGCTTTTACTATGGCTTGTTTCAATTGTGCCAGCTCCCTTTTCTCCATTAGTAAATCTAGATCCAGGCGCCTCTTCCCCTCGTTATCTGGTTCGGTAAAAGTGACTACCCGAGGTGATGGAACACTGATTTCTGCGGGTAGCACCGCCTCAGACCCATACACCAAACAGAAGGGGGTCTCACCTGTACTAACCTTCGGTGTAGTGCGCAAACCCCACAGAATGTTTGGGAGCTCATCTACCCATCCAGTTCGACATGCGCCTAGACGTGCCTTTAGACCTCAGAGTACCTCTCTGTTGACTACCTCCACTTGACCATTGGCTTGTGGGTGCGCCACTGAGCTGAAACGCTGTTCGATGTTTAGCTCTTCACACCGAGATTTAAACGGCTCTTCAGCGAATTGTTTGCCATTATCACTGACCATTATTCTAGGAATACCGAAACGACACACAATGTGTTCCCAGACAAAGTTACGAACATGCTTTCTAGAAATTATTGCCAAAGGCTTTGCTTCCACCCACTTTGAAAAGTAGTCAACTGCCACCAAAAGAAATTTGACTCTACCAGGTGTTTCGGGGAATGGCCCCACTATGTCAATTCCCCATTTGGCGAACGGCCATAACGAGGTGACAGGTATCAGTTCATGTTGCGGCTGTTTAACCATTGGGGCATGAATCTGGCACGATGGACATCTTCGAACACCTTCCTCTACGTCTTTCTTCATGTGAGGCCAATAATATCCCATCCGTAATATTTTTCCCACTATCGTCCTTGCCCCTGAATGGATACCACATGAGCCTTCGTGCATCTCCTGAATGATATTAGTGGCCTGTTGAGGTCCCACACATCGAAGCCACGGGCCTAGAAACGACCGGCGATAAATAATACCATTTTTTATAGCGAAACGAGGTGCCTTGATGCGAATCTTTCTCGCTTCCCCTTCGTCTCCAGGCAGTGTACCACTTAGTAGGTACTCATAAATGGGTGTCATCCAGGTGGTATTCGCTTCTTGTATCTCCATGACCGACTTAGTTGCTATAGACCTTTCTTCGAGGACTTCTGCAAGAACCTCTTTAGTGAGATGAGCAAAAGTTAAGGTTGCCAATTTGCTTAAAACATCGGCCTTCTTGTTCTTACCTCGCGGTATCTGACTTATTTTGCAACTGGCAAAGCTTGACATAAGGCGCCTGGCTTCAGCTAAATAATCTATCATGGATTTATCCGTTGCTTCGAACGTCCCGTTGATCTGATTCGCAACCAGTTGGGAGTCGACGTATACCTGCAAGAAGTTCTCAATTAGCCACTAGTTGGTACATCGATGTGTTCAGCCACATGAGTGGAATCGATGTGTACCTGTAGGTCTGTCACTTCGAGGGAGGCTGCGATACGCAGACCAGCTAGCAGAGCTTCATACTCAGCTTCGTTATTAGAAGCGTTAAAGTTAAAACGAAGAGCATATGTGTGCTCTTTTCCATCAAGATCAGTCAAAATCAATCCAGCCCCCGAGCCTTCTGCCCCAGATGACCCGTCTATATTTAAGCTCCACATGGTTGTATCCTCCTTTCTTGCGGCTGTTGGCTTCGTAGTGTTCATTTCAGCCAGGAAATCAGCTAGAACCTGCCCTTTATATGCAGATCTCGGTCGAAACTCAATGTTGTGCTCCCCCAACTCAATCGCCCATTTAGCTAGGCGACCCGAAGTCTCTGGCTTCAAGAGTACTTGCCTAATCGGTTGATCTGTCAATACTATTACCATGTGCGCCTGAAAAATATCGCCTCAACTTCCTGGCAGCATTAACCAAAGCTAAAGATAACTTCTCCAGCGGTGGATAATTCAACTCAGGACCTAGCAATGTTCTGCTTACGAAATATATTGACATCTGCCGTTTATCCCTTTCTGCCAATAAGACAGCGCTGATGGTTTCGTCGGAAGCCACCAGGTACATAGTCAATTCCTCACCTGGAATAGGTGCAGTGATGGCAGGCAGCTCGGTTATGGTCTTCTTCATCTCCTTGAAAGCATTGTCCGCTTCAGCCATCCACCTGAAACCATTCTTTTCCAGCGTGCCTTTGAGTGTTTTAAAGAACGGAAGGGATCTTTCCGCCGCTTAAGACAAGAAACGACTTAGAGCCGCCAGCTTACAGTTTAAACTCTGGACCTCCTTGATAGTTGTAGGTGGGAACAAGTCAGCAATGGCATGAGCCTTCTTGGGATTGGCTTTAATGGCATCCCGAGTTATCAGATGCCCCAAGAAATGTCCTTCTTCCACCCCAAATGTGCATTTCTTCGGGTTGAGTCTCATATTGACCCTCCTTAACGTCTGGAATGTTTTCTCTATATCCTTCAGCAAGACTTTCTCTGTCCTGCTTTTGATCACCATATCATCCATATACACCTCCAAATTCCTTCCGATCTGTCCTTTAAAAACCAGATCCACTAGGCGCTGGGACGTGGCTCCTGTGTTCTTCAAACCGAAAGGCATTTTGGTGTAACAAAAGATACCTTGACTAGTGTGGAACGCGGTCTTATCTTCGTCTCTTTCCTCCATCTGTATTTGGTGATACCCCTTGTAAGCATCTAGAAAACACTTGTATGGGAAACCAGCCAATGATTCTACCTTCCGGTCGATCTCTGGTAAGGGATAGCAATCTTTCGGGCAAGCCTTGTTTAGGTCTTTGAAATCGATGCACATCCTCCAATTACCATCTGTCTTCCGGACCATTACAGGGTTGGCTACCCATGTATGGTACTTGACCTCTCTTAGGATTCCAGCCGCTACAAGCTTCACGACCTCTTCACATACCGCCTGGTCACGTTCACGAGCCAGGGCCCTCTTCTTTTGGCAGACTGGGGTTGCCTGAGGATCCACATTTAAAGAGTGGGTAGTTTTAATTATCTTACCTTCTCCGATTTCCGGATGTATAGGGATTCCCGTCATATCGTCCGGTGTCCAGGCGAACACGTCCTTATTTCTCTTTAGGAGTTCCTCAACCTCCCTCCTTATCTCTTCGGGTAGGCTTGTGCCAACCGCTACCGTTTGCTCTGGGTAATCTTGGTTAACGATCACGTGAGTTACAACTTGCGACTCACTTTCCTTCACTGGCTTCACATCCACCGCCTTTTGGACCTGTGAGCATTCTTCTACCCGTTCAGGATATTCCGTCAAAATGGTCGCTATACCACACAAGGTGGAGAATTTCACCATCCCGTGTCCTAGACACAATGGCTTCAATTTTCCCAGTGAGGGACGCCCTAAGATAGCGTTATACGATGACTTAGAACGAACCACCAAGAAGGTAACCTGCTCCTCTCTTTCCACTTGGCCATGCCGTAAAGAGACTTTTAAGCATAGCTGTCCCAATGGCCAAGATATCTCTCCTGAGAACCCCTTCAGGGGAATTGAAGCGGGTCGCAATTTTTTCCGAACAACGTCTGGCATGCGTAAAAAAAAATCTTCATATAGGATATCACAAGCACTTCCCCCCATCTAAATACACCCTCCAGACACGCACATCTTCAATGATTGCTTTAATTACTACAGGTCCACAATGTGTCATTCCGCCTGGGGGAAAACTGATCCCCGAATCCCCGACAGTTTGTAACTTATTCCTCTTGAGAGGACTTTCATCATCAACTGTCCGTATCATGAGGATTTTGGCTACGGGCTCTTTTAACTTCGTGTTGTCAAACGCTTTGTCCTTCTGCCAAGCGTATCGCCTTCTTTGGCCTTGTTCTTTAGATTGCGACTTGCCCTTAATGTCCCTCACCAAGTGTGAGAGCTTTCCCATTTTTATTGCACCTTCAATACGCTTACGCAGCTTGATGCAATCATTGGTGTGATGTCCGTTATCTTCGTGAAACTCACAATATTCCGCCTGATTTCTCTTCTTTGGATCGCCTTGCAAACGAGCTAGGGGTTTGAACGAAGAGGCAAGGGCTTCCGTTGCCAAAATCTCTCTGGGAGTCTTAATCAGGTTAAGGAGAGTATCATTTCTTCTATATCGATCTTCCCTGCGACCGTAGGGAGTAGACTTCTCCTCTCTATGACGTCGCCTTCTGAATGAGTTGTCGGACTCCCTTCCCTGATAGGGTTTATTACTTCTCTCCTGATGCGACTTCCTAGGGGGTTGGTTCTAGGATGACAGTTCTTTAGACCGTATGTAAGAATAGGTCTTCTCCAGGCACTCCTTATAGGAGGCTGGCAAGTCTTGTGACCAAAACTCTACCAGCTGTCGATGTCTGAGACCATGTGTGAAACCAGAAACTTTAGCATCATCCCCGAAACCCATGATTTGTTGGCTCTCTAAGTTGTATCGCTCGACAAAAGCTCGTAAACCTTCCGCTTCAGTTTGCTTAATATTATGCAGCTCCGGGTGAGTCTTAGTGTATCTCTGTTGCAGCATGAAGTTAGAACGAAATTTTGTTCTTAACTCGTCAAGACTATTGATGCCCCCTGGAGGTAGCGATTGCAGCCATAGACGTGCAGTGCCCTTAAGCGTCGTTGAGAACATGTGGCACGCCACCGGTGGCACCCATTTAGATATCTTCATGGCCCCTACAAACAGGTGCCAGTGATCGTCTTGATCCCCCGTTTCGTCGTATATCCCTACGTTAGAGTGTAGTTTCAAACCTTCCGACAGGGGATAATCTTCAATCCATTCCACGAAAGGGGAAGGATCTTCTCCATCAACATCCTGGAAATGGGTCTCCAGGTTGAGAGGTTTAGCCCCTTTTTGAAAGTCTTTACGGGCCTGGCCCAAAGAAGTCCTGCTCCTAGTGGGTATTACCACCTCTCCCAATCCCCTACGCCCCTGGTTTGTGAACCTCACCTGGGGGGGTGGCTCCACGCGCTCTCTCCTCTTAGTACTACCCAACGCCTCAGAAACCTTACCTTGCATGTAGCTCTCCCTTCGAGATGCAAGGGTAGGTGGTGTGGTTAAAGAGGTACGAGCGCCTTGCATCGCGTGCCTAGGTACGCCTCGTGGAAGGGGGTTGGCCTCACTTCCCACTGACACTTTGGCCCTAGCCACTTGCGCCTCTTGTATCCTGCGAGCTGCTCCTTCCCTCGTGCTCAACTCCCGCGTGTCTATATGCTCATCCATCTCTTCTGAGCCTACATCTTCATATTCCATCATCACCTCATTGGTCCCATCCAGGGGTGGGGCTTCCACAGAACGAGAGTGTTCTTGCATGAGGGTCTGGAGTTGTTCAAAGTTTGCTGCTACGAACTGACGACTTATCACCTGCGTGGTTGTTTCCGAGTCTAAAGAGGGAAGAAGCGCCTCCACGGCTGGAGAAGGGTCTACCGCTCCCGGGGGGACCTGGAAACCCGCCTGGGGAGTGGGTTGCTCTCCAGCTACAGGGCCTTGAGGGCCTGTTTCAGCTACATCAGGCTTATCCATTCTGAATTTCTGAGAACTAAACTAGTATCACCGTAACCAGTCGGGTCCCACGGATGGCGCCTATTGTTTGTGCGTATGACAATCAATAATTATGGGTTAAAGTAATAACCAGCTTGGTAACGCTTCAAGAGGATTCAGTAAGGGATTTGTAAGACCTGCAACAAAGAAACAGAAGATTATCGTTAATGGCGACACAGGGGAAGCCCCTGTGAAGGCACTCCGATGCCAAAGTCAGCCATTGTCTAGAGAGAATAGGTTCTGCGAAGAATTTAAGTGAGAACGATAAAATGGACATTACCCTTGGATTGATGATGAGAACCCTATTTATACCTTCTCTATTCTAGGCGAGGCGTTCATTTGGAGGAACCCTATTGGTCAAGGGAGAATGTGCATGGGAGTGACCCTCATGATCCTTCCAGAGCCAATTAGGAGCCTCGCTTTTTACCCCTTCCCTGCATGACGCCTGTCGCCCGACAAACTCCTGCAGCTCGCAGGTCTGTCGCTCCATGGGTCCTCTGTAACATCCAATTTTCAATTATCTGTAATTTACAATTTTAAAGACTTAATTGTTGTACTTTTGGATGATTATTATAATTTAAGCAAATCTTGATCATATTATTAAGTTAAGTAAGAAAATACAAAGTGAGGGGTATAATGTGCAATTAGGTCAAAGTGGCAAATAAAAGAAGAAAACTCTTCATTTTCAACAAATCTCACTCTCTCTCTACCGTCTCTCACTTTCTCTCTCTAACTCTCTCGATCTCTCTATTCTCTCTCTCGGCTCCACTTCAAGAAACACAAGAAATCATCAAATTAAGGTGCAAAAAAATCTGGATTCAAGTGGCATATAGGAGACTATAACAACTACAAGAATCGATTTAAGGTAAACATCATTTAATCTTTCGGATTTTTGAAGTTTTTGATTCGGTTTCGAAGTGAACCGATTTCTAAAATTTAAGTAGCAAATGTTAATGCATGTTAGAATTTATTGTTGCAATGTTCAAATCGAGTGTTAGAGATGTTGTCTACAAAATTTCAGGTTCTAATTCCACTCCTAAGTATGAATTCTGTAATTGTGTGTGTGTTTTAGTGTATGTTCATCGAGACTCATAAGAGAAATGGACATATATGGGTTATTTTTGGTACATTATGGTATATTATAAGTTGATATAGTGTATATAAGTTCACATTTATAATATTAGACTCAGAAACATGCAAAAATGACCCAAACATAATTTCTGGAAAATATTGGAAATTTTCTAAGGATGAACTCGGATGATGATCCATCCGAATTCGGATCCCCCATTTCCGGATCATGCCCAATTCGGACCAACAGTAACTTCGGACCCGTCCCAATTCGGACCCCATACCATTTCGGACCAATGCCAAATTCGGACCACACATATTTCGGACTCCACCTAATTCGGATCCTACCCCAATCCGGACCATCCGAATTCGGATGTGGTCCGAATTCAATTGGGATTTCATTTAAATTACAGAAATTAAGTTTTAAGCAATTACTAACACAAAATCACTATTACACTTACTTTACAGATCATTGTGGTGTTATCAAAACACACATTGATTCAGGGACAAGTCACACAATACCAATCACTGTGAGTTGCAGATTATCATTCGAACATTTATTGTTTTTACATTCATGTTTATACATTCAATGGCATGTTCACGTTGTTCATATACTTCATTTGGCACTCATGAAAGGATTTGTTGTTATGATGCACACTCGTACTTGACATGTAACACACATGTAGCTTGCGTTCATTTGAAAGTGCATCTTTTTACATCATGCTTGCACTGCATGATCCATACTTCACAATCTGATGCGACCTGGACTGGGGCTGACAGCAGTCCACTGTCGGGGACTGATCATCCCACTCGTATCCCATCAGGTTCAGCACATCCCCGATCAGCATTTGAACTGCCAACCCATGCTTGCACTGCATGGTTTTCACATACACTGAGGCTTACACTACCGATATTCACATACATGGGGCTTACACTGCCCATGGTTAAGCATTGTTTGTAAAGAAATATTTGTTGTTTGCATAATCTGTTATCTCACTAAGCATGTAGCTTACTGTTGACTCACCATGTTTTCAGGCAAAGGCAAAAGTGTAGCTGGACCTTCTACTTAAGCAATTCATTTCAATAGCCCGAAGACTTTAGAAGCTGTTGGTACACCGATATAGCTTTGGGGCTGGGATTACATGACTTTTAATCAATTATGATGTTGTAATAGTTAGAATTAATCACTGTAGACTTGTACTTTCATTGCTTTAGTGAGGAATTGCTTAACTCTGATTTAAGTATTCAATCTCAATTATCATGTTAAACATTGGGTTGTTTGTTGATCCTGGTGCTTTCAATTATATCATTAATTCATGAGGACGTCTCAGTTTGGTATCAGAGCATTAGTTTGAGGTTTCAAGTGTCCACGAGGACTTGGACTCAAACTTAGGTTATGATATTAGAATGAACTTCTAAGTAATGATCTGAACTAAGATAGGATTGACATGCACACGGGGACACACAAAGGGTAACTGTAAACACTTAGGACTTACCAATAAATGTTCTAAATATAAGTTGTTATATTTCAGAACATGTCAGGAGACGATATGACTCCTCAGCAAATGTTCCAGATGATGCAAGCTCTAATGGAACAAAACAACGAACTACAAACCAAACAAATGGCTGATCAGGCTCAGTCATTTGCCGACCAATTAAGGGCCAGAGATGAGGCCGAGGCAAAACGTAAGGCTGACAAACGAAAGAACAAGGAACAGCAACAAGATGACCAAGAGGAAAGACAAGACACTGGGTCTTCCAACAGATCAAGGGGCTGTAGGTTTAAGGACTTCAAAAGTAACGGAGCTGTTACTTTTGATGGAACCGGAGATGCTGTTACAGCATTGGAATGGATCACCACCACGGAACGAACTTTCAGGATCAGCGACTGTGCTGATAAAGACATGGTCCGCTTTGCAACCGCTATGTTTGCAAGGGACGCTGTTATGTGGTGGGACGCAATGACACATGTGTTGACGATGGAGGTAGTGTCACACATGTCATGGAGCGAATTCAAGGAAGTATTCTCTCAGCAATACTGTCCAGCCGACGAGAAGCGACGTCTCGAGGTGAAGTTCCTGAACCTGACTCAAGGAACGAAAACGGTTACACAATATGCCGTTGAGTTCACCCGCTTAAGTTTGTTTGCACCGCATCAAGTTGACACAGAGGAAAGGAAGATAGCCCGGTTTGAGGCCGGTCTAGACTATGAGATACGCCGAACCATGAGTGGGGTTCGGTATACAACTTTTGCTGGATTACTCGAGGCTGCTCGAAACGTGGAGCAGATTGTCTTATTATATGGATACGTCATCGGGTCAGCCGCCGCACCACCGACTCAACCGTCGCCGCCAAAAAGGCAGCGGGAGTCTGGATCCTCTCGATTTTCTTCCCAATCTCATCAACAAACTTCATCACCAAAGAAAGGAAGGGCCTTTTCGGCCAGTTCAGAGATGAGAGACTGCAGACGATGCAGAAAAGCGCACTCTGGGGAGTGCAAGACTCAGGACATGTATTGCTTCTGCTGTGGGCAGAAAGGCCATCATTGGGAGCATTGTCCTCGAAAAGATGATGCATGCTACAACTGCCACAGACTTGGCCATTTCTCAAGGGACTGCCCGAAACCCCCACGAGATCAGAATGCTCCACAATCAACAGCAAGATCTTCTGTAGCTTCCACGGCTCGCAGGGATCAATCTCAAAGGGCTCCAACAAGGGCGTTCCAAATCACAGCTGAAGAAGCAAAGGATGACCCAGAGGTGGTCACTGGTACGTTTTATGTAAATTCAATTCCTGCACGTGTACTGTTTGACTCTGGAGCAAATCGTTCGTTTGTCTCCACTACATTTGCTCGTCAATTCAATATGTCTACTTCCAAACTACAATTTGTACTTGATATAGAGACTGCTAGCAACATGTTAATTAAGGCAGACAAGGTGTATAGAAATTGCACATTACTTGTAGAGGATGTAGTGTTCAATATAGATCTAATTCCCATGGAGTTCGGGGAATTTGACGTCATAGTAGGCATGGACTGGTTAGTTCATAACGAGGCCCAAATCGTATGCAAGAAAAGGATGATTAAGATCACCACTCCCGAGGGCCGAAATATTTGCATATATGGTGACAGACTCAAAGGCGACTTGTGCCTTATTTCAATTGCAAAAGCCCGAAAGCACGTTGCCAAGGGTTGTTCTGCATACTTAGCCTACGCTGTTGATGCCAAGGTTGAAATTCAATCTCCTTCTACCGTTCCCGTTGTTTCCGGATTTCCAGATGTCTTTCCAGAAGATATCTCGGGATTGCCACCTGACCGTCAAGTGGAATTCCGTATCGATCTCATTCCCGGAGCTGCTCCAATAGCAAAGGCTCCTTATCGACTAGCTCCTGCAGAAATGCAGGAAATGATGAAGCAGTTACAGGAGCTACTTGACAAAGGCTTTATCCGCCCAAGTTCATCTCCTTGGGGCGCACCTGTTCTGTTCGTCAAGAAGAAGGATGGCACATTACGTATGTGTATCGACTACAGAGAACTCAATAAAGTCACAATCAAAAACAAATACCCATTGCCCCGGATTGATGATCTCTTCGACCAGTTACAAGGCGCCAGCTACTTCTCGAAGATTGATCTTCGTTCGGGTTATCATCAACTCAAAGTACATTCTGATGACATTCCAAAGACGGCTTTCAGAACTCGTTACGGACACTACGAGTTTCTGGTAATGCCATTCGGTCTTACAAATGCGCCGGCTGAACAGAGTCTGCCGGCCAATGCTCGACAAATCGGTCATCGTGTTCATCGATGATATTCTCATCTATTCAAAAACCGAAGAGGATCATGCAGCACATCTGAGAGAATTGCTAGAGTTGCTACGCAAAGAGCGACTTTATGCCAAATTCTCTAAGTGTGAATTCTGGTTGAGGCAGGTACGTCTCAACATCCCAAACGATTCATTGATCCTTATACTCAACTATAACTTCTTTATTAACTTGCACCTGCTCAAAATTCAATTCAGATCCAATTCTTGGGGCACGTGATATCTGGTGCTGGGATTGCTGTTGATCCTGCAAAGATCGAAGCTATCCAGAACTGGGAATCACCCCGCAACGCCTCAGAGATTCGGAGTTTTCTGGGATTGGCTGGTTACTACCGCCGATTCATCAAAGATTTCTCAAAGATCGTCGTTCCGCTAACAAAGCTTACTCGCAAGGATGCTACTTTCTTTTGGAAAGAAGAACAACAAGCGGCATTTAACAATCTGAAGAAATTACTAAGTGAAGCACCGGTGTTAGCCCTGCCTGAAGGGAACGAAGACTTTGTTGTCTATACAGATGCATCAGGTATGGGTTTGGGTGCTGTTCTGATGCAAAGAGGAAATGTCATAGCATATGCTTCTAGACAACTCAAACCACATGAGAAAGATTACGCTACTCATGATCTAGAGCTAACTGCTGTGACATTCGCTTTCAAACTTTGGAGGCACTATTTGTACGGAACCAAATGTCAGCTCTTCACCGACCACAAGAGTTTGAAGTACATATTCAGTCAGAAGGACTTGAATATGAGGCAAAGAAGGTCAATGGAGCTGATAAAAGATTACGACTGTGAGATTCTCTATCATCCAGGGAAGGCCAACGTAGTGGCCGATGCCTTAAGCAGGAAAGCGTACTGCAAGGCATACTGCTATGCCTTGACTTCCACAATACTGACATCCACTATCATAGACGATGTAAGGGCTGCTCAGTTGCAGGCCTTAAAGGAGGAGAATGTAAAAGACGAAAATGTCAGGATTCAATTGCCATTAATGCAAGACGATGGAACTGGACTGAAAGGAGTTTACGGCAGAATTTGGGTTCCTAAGTTCGGGAACATGCGCGAAGTAATTCTTGCAGAAGCTCATCAATCAAAATTCTCAATTCATCATGGCAGCACAAAAATGTACAACGACTTGAAAGCTGACTTCTGGTGGCCAGGATTGAAAAGAGATGTCGGTCAGTATGTTGAAAGGTGCAGAACATGTCGTCTAGTCAAAGCCGAGCACCAACAACCCTATGGAAGTATGCAACCTCTTCCTATCCCAGAATGGAAGTGGGATCATATTACTATGGACTTCGTAACCAAGCTACCTAAGACTCGTCGTCAACATGACGCCATTTGGGTCATTGTTGACCGATTAACCAAATCTGCTCACTTCATATCAATCCGAGAAACCTACTCACTGGACCGAATTGCCCAAATCTACATTAATGAAATTGTTATTAGGCATGGTGTGCCTAAGTCTATTGTCTCCGACCGAGATAGTAGATTCACTTCTAATTTCTGGACTGCTTTGCAAAACGGTCTTGGTACTCGTATCGCAATGAGTACTGCCTATAGACCACAATCTGACGGGCAGAGCGAAAGGACAATCTTAACTCTAGAAGACATGCTCAGAGCGTGTGTCATGGATTTGAGTGGTAACTGGGACGATCACCTTCCACTGGTTGAATTCTCCTACAACAATAGTTACCATTCCACTATCAAGATGGCACCGTTCGAGTCTCTATACAGAAGAAAATGTAGGACTCCAACCTGTTGGAGGGAAACAGGAGAAACTCCAATAGCCGGTCCTGCTTTGCTACAAGAAACAAATGAAAAGATCCAACTCATTCGGCAGTACATGAAAACGGCACAAGATCGGCAAAAGAACTATCATGATCGCCGACACAAAGCGATAGAGTTTCATAAGGACGATTGGGTCTACTTGAAGGTTTCTCCGATGAAGGGAGTTACAAGGTTCGTAAAGCGAGGAAAGTTATCACCTCGATTCATAGGACCCTTCAAGATACTAGAAAGAGTTGGTAATCAATCCTATCATTTGGACTTGCCGGAAGAGTTATCAGGTGTTCACCTGGTCTTCCATGTTGGTTACTTAAGGAAGAGTCTGGTGCCCGAGAGGGAACCATGGACTGATCATTCAGATATCAAGGTTGATGAACGTCTACGGTTCGTTGATGAGCCGGAATGCATTTTGGAAACGAAAGTCAAGAAACTACGAAATAAGGAAATCAGGATGGTGATGGTCAAGTGGAAGCATCATCGGGGAGCTAATCATACTTGGGAATCGGAAGAAGACATGAAGACTAAGTACCCAAGTTTGTTTAGCGCAGCATGACTTCGCGGACGAAGTATAGGCGTGGTGGAGCCCATGCTGTAACATCCCAATTTTCAATTATCTGTAATTTACAATTTTAAAGACTTAATTGTTGTACTTTTGGATGATTATTATAATTTAAGCAAATCTTGATCATATTATTAAGTTAAGTAAGAAAATACAAAGTGAGGGGTATAATGTGCAATTAGGTCAAAGTGGCAAATAAAAGAAGAAAACTCTTCATTTTCAACAAATCTCACTCTCTCTCTACCGTCTCTCACTTTCTCTCTCTAACTCACTCGATCTCTCTACTCTCTCTCTCGGCTCCACTTCAAGAAACACAAGAAATCATCAAATTAAGGTGCAAAAAAATCTGGATTCAAGTGGCATATAGGAGACTATAACAACTACAAGAATCGATTTAAGGTAAACATCATTTAATCTTTCGGATTTTTGAAGTTTTTGATTCGGTTTCGAAGTGAACCGATTTCTAAAATTTAAGTAGCAAATGTTAATGCATGTTAGAATTTATTGTTGCAATGTTCAAATCGAGTGTTAGAGATGTTGTCTACAAAATTTCAGGTTCTAATTCCACTCCTAAGTATGAATTCTGTAATTGTGTGTGTGTTTTAGTGTATGTTCATCGAGACTCATAAGAGAAATGGACATATATGGGTTATTTTTGGTACATTATGGTATATTATAAGTTGATATAGTGTATATAAGTTCACATTTATAATATTAGACTCAGAAACATGCAAAAATGACCCAAACATAATTTCTGGAAAATATTGGAAATTTTCTAAGGATGAACTCGGATGATGATCCATCCGAATTCGGATCCCCCATTTCCGGATCATGCCCAATTCGGACCAACAGTAACTTCGGACCCGTCCCAATTCGGACCCCATACCCATTTCGGACCAATGCCAAATTCGGACCACACATATTTCGGACTCCACCTAATTCGGATCCTACCCCAATCCGGACCATCCGGATTTCGGACCATCCGAATTCGGATGTGGTCCGAATTCAATTGGGATTTCATTTAAATTACAGAAATTAAGTTTTAAGCAATTACTAACACAAAATCACTATTACACTTACTTTACAGATCATTGTGGTGTTATCAAAACACACATTGATTCAGGGACAAGTCACACAATACCAATCACTGTGAGTTGCAGATTATCATTCGAACATTTATTGTTTTTACATTCATGTTTATACATTCAATGGCATGTTCACGTTGTTCATATACTTCATTTGGCACTCATGAAATGATTTGTTGTTATGATGCACACTCGTACTTGACATGTAACACACATGTAGCTTGCGTTCATTTGAAAGTGCATCTTTTTACATCATGCTTGCACTGCATGATCCATACTTCATAATCTGATGCGACCTGGACTGGGGCTGACAGCAGGCCACTGTCGGGGACTGATCATCCCACTCGTATCCCATCAGGTTCGGCACATCCCCGATCAGCATTTGAACTACCAACCCATGCTTGCACTGCATGGTTTTCACATACACTGAGGCTTACACTGCCGATATTCACATACATGGGGCTTACACTGCCCATGGTTAAGCATTGTTTGTAAAGAAATATTTGTTGTTTGCATAATCTGTTATCTCACTAAGCATGTAGCTTACTGTTGACTCACCATGTTTTCAGGAAAAGGCAAAAGTGTATCTGGACCTTCTACTTAAGCAATTCATTTCAATAGCCCGAAGACTTTAAAAGCTATTGGTACACCAATATAGCTTTGGGGCTGGGATTACATGACTTTTAATCAATTATGATGTTGTAATAGTTAGAATTAATCACTGTAGACTTGTACTTTCGTTGCTTTAGTGAGGAATTGCTTAACTCTGATTTAAGTATTCAATCTCAATTATCATGTTAAACATTGGGTTGTTTGTTGATCATGGTGTTTTCAATTATATCATTAATTCATGAGGACGTCTCATGCTCCATGGGTCAGGCGAATGGCCTTGTATCTAACAGCAGGCCTGGTGGGGGATAGAATATGAATTGGGCCCTTTGGGCCTGTGGACCAATTCGAGATTGGACCCACGCAAACAAATACCATATACCATTCATAGGTGTTTTGGTTCACATCAGTGACCTAAACGATTCACTGAAAATCCACTTTGTACATACCAAAAAGAAAACCATTTCCTCAATGGTTTAATAAAAATTCACTATATACATACCCTAAAAAACAATTTGTATAATGGTTCATAGAATATCCACATTGAGGGAACTTGGTGATAATTTAACATTGTGTCTTTTTTGTTTACTTTTACTCGCTCTTTTTCCTCATGAATCGACAATGGATAACTTTAAGTAAACATGGGTGAATCTTCATTGTTGTTGAATCTTTGTTCAAATCAACTGTAGAACGACCATGTTATGTAGACTATAAAATACCCATGGTTTGTGTATGATTTATTCAAATCGAATAGACACTAAAACTAAACACTTACAAAATTCGTATGATGGTTCATAGAGTTTCAATCCCTTCATATTTCTAAATAGCCCGACTTTAATCATCTATAAAATAAAAAAAAATTACATTTTCTTGTTAAGGCTCCAACTTCAAGAACATCTGAACATGACTTTTGTTGTTGTGACTCTAATTTTGATTGAAACTTGATTGGGTTTTAAACTCTAAAATCAAAAAAATTACATAACCTTAAAATCGATCAGGGTTTAAAGCATAGTGATTTTGAGTAACTTGTATTACTATATCAAATTTAGACTAACCATATTCGTTGATCTCCATATGTTTGGTACGAGCCGCATTCAAAATCAAGTTAAATGATTTAGGGCAAAAACTGTTTAAATACATGGAGGACGAAAATCAAACAACTCACAACCATAAACCCTAAGTTTATATGAATCGTGATGCTCTTCATGTTATGCAGCGTGAGATGACTCCTCTATTGAGTTCTTCATTTGGATGAATCGTGATATGAATCCTCTGTAAACTTCTTCGTTTAGATGTATCGTGAGATGAATCATAGTGGCGTTATTTGTTTATGGATCTGGTGGGTCATGTGATGGTGTGGTAGCATGAATCACCGGGAAATGAGAGGGGGGGATTTGGAAGAGAGGGATGAGTAGGTTGTGGAGATTCACGACATTAGGGGAATTAGAAACATACATTTGAAATGAATTTCAAAATATATTCAATTGAATTTTAAAATGTCCAAAATGTGAATAAGGTGGATGATTAAGATGAATGATGTGTCATATTGTTATTGGTTGTTACTGTCTTTATTATAAGAAGGGTCCTCGTATGATCCGCTTTTTCTCTCTCTCTCTATGTATGCATGCATGCATGCATACATACATACATACATACATACATACATACGTATATTAACTACAACACCATATTTATTTCGTTAGTGTCTATAAGCTAATTCTGTATATTCATATAGTTATTTTATAAGTATATAGAACACATTTTTAAAGATACTATACAACTCTAACGAGCATTTAAATTAAATATTTAAGAATTATTTTTTTTAATGGCTTGTGGAATACGGTTTCATTACGATGTAATTAAACTTAAAATGAATTATAATCACCAATAATTGTAACACCCCCCCTTAACCCCGGAAATGCCACGTCAATACAATACACAGGTGGCAGTAACGCAATAACTCTATAACACATAAGTCAGAAGGATACACTGAAATCACTGGTAATTTAAAACTTTTATACAAACATATTATCCGCTAAATTACATAAGCCCAAAAGCTGCTAACAATCAACACTGATTAGATCATTACACAAATCAACACAAGGCTTCCCAAATAGCTCCCGGCCCCAGCTAATCAAACTCGGCTGCTACTCCTGTCACTGACGCCCTGAACATGGAAGACTCGAATACGTAAGCTCGAAAGCTCGTGAGTACTCGAGGGTTAGACTCTGCACAGAATACACATAACACACATACACGTAGCACATACACGCAAATCCATCTCTAGCTCAATCCCTGGCAATCATCATCACAATACAGGTATGAACACATACATGAGATCCGAAGCCCTGCACACAATATCACTGAGGGGGACCCTTCCCCAGCTAACGACCGTGTACACCGGTGGTTAGCCACAACCCTGTAGCACGGGCGCGAACCGGCTACAGGCCCTGCCGTGTATACACGCCCCAAGGACTGTTAGGGACAGTCAACCCGCGCGATAACCCATCGCGAATCACCGTCCGTATGGAACTCATCACGGACCCCCGGACTGGATCTCATCTCATGCACATATATCACATATGTAGGAATAGAATCATACCTGTGCTCGCGTCCCTGTCTCATTCACAATACACAATATACACAATATACACATACACGAAACTATCTACACAACCACGACTCTGAAAACTGTCCCGCGGTTTAGAAAAGAACTCGGGTACTCACCTGGTCGATCCACTAATCCCGGAATCTCTAACTCGGCTCGGCTCGTTGACTCGTCCCTGAAATCGCACGGATCCCAACCGTTAGCACAAACTCATTTCAAAAGGCACACATAACAATTATAACTTAACTCATAACCGACCCGAAGCCCCGAAATAATCCCAACCGAAAGCCCCGAAAACCCGATCAAACCCGACCCAAAACAATCCCAACAATGTCCCGACTCAAAAACAGCTCCAACGCACTCCTGAAGCCCCAAAACCGACCCGACCACCCTGCCCACCGAACGCGCCCACGCCCCAAGGATCACGGCCGCGCCGCGCATCGCGGTCGCGCCGCGCGCATCTCGGCCGCGCTCGCCGTCTTCTTCCCCCTGTTCGACGCCATGGCTGAACCAGAGGCGTTTTGCCTCCCAAACTCAGTTCCAGCAACCATAATTACTTCAAAATCAATATACAAAAGCCCCTTACAAACACTTAAACACTTTACACAATTTCAGCGACACCCATCACGAAATTAAGCTTATAAATTCAAGAACTCTTACCTCAAAACTCAAGAACTCAAAGATAGAGATAATTATTTCAAGTCCTAGCAATTAACCCTTGAATTTGGAAGCTTGCTGCAGATTAATCTTCACGAACACACACACAATACACAACACTTTCCAGCACCCACTTTGGTTTCTAGTAAGGAAGAAAATAGAACGCATGGTTATGTTTTCACCCTTTTAACGGGTTCCGTCCCGATAACCCGAACCCGATACCCCTTTTTCACAATTAAAATCTACTTAACTCATTTAAATCCACGAACTCATAAACACAATTAATCCACGAATATCGCAACCCGGTGACACGTAACGCGCAAACCCGACACGTATATATCCACTAATCGGGTTCTCATTGGACCCAACACGAAAATAATTATTTAAACATCCACTAAAATAATTCCACATAATTATCTCAAAAACGGGATGTTACAAATCCTCCCCTCTTAAAAAGATTCCGTCCCCGGAATCTATCGCAAGCCATTCGCAATACACATCGCTAAGTCAAATCCCCGAAAATGTTAACTCTGATAAATTCGCATTTGAACTCTAATTGGCACAATCATCACTAATACACGTCTCTATTTCAACTCTCGAAGCAAGTCAACTCCCTCGAATCTTTAACTCAATTAGACAATCCACTAATAGCTCAATTAAATCCCCTAATTCACATATCGGCAACTGATAGATCCTCTATTCACAGAGTCTTCACGTGGCGTCACCTCATAAGCCACTAAATCCGCATATGATCTCAATCCATCAGTCTTCGCACTTTCTCATCACATACTCATATAACTCTATACAGATCATCCACTAACACAACACATAACGATTTCTCCATCACATCACTAACGCAGGCCCAAAAACATGGTTAAATTCATAAAGGAATTAAATCCACTCTCAATAGATTAATCCACTATCACAGCAGAACTCTCAGCTCTTTTCACCACATCAGATAAACATATCTCATAAAACGCAATATCATAGATAGGGATAGCACACACAAGAATTTAAATCCACTATCAATATGATAATCCACTAGCACATCACAAACACATTCGCAAGAACTACTCATATAACGCACATAACCCAACAAGATTAATCCACTAACATAGCACAATTCTGAACTCGAAAGCCCAGATCACAATAAACCCAAATCTAGCACATTGACTCCACATATACTCCCCAAACATGACGACCCCATTCAGCCCATACACACAATCCCGCCCCTCTGTCATTGAATCCCACAGTCACAAACACATTCGCAATAATTATTCATATAATTTGATCCACTAACATGACACAATGCCCAATTCCAGAACTCTGATAACCCATCTTACCACAATATATCTCACTCTCACACACATACCCAGATATAACAATCACATATAACCCATACACAATCGTTCCATACCTCTGTCACAGAGCCACATAATCATAGACAAAACGAAGCAGTCACACACCACAGAACACATACTCTTATCACAGACACATCCCAATGACCCGTCCCACACTAATACACACTCAAATCAAGCTCAGAGAAACATACCCGGAACCATATCAGCATCATCTCGAGCTGCCTCTGCAGTCGCCTGAAATACCCGACCCCGCGCCCGAGAATCACGACGACCGGATGACGACGGCTCAGCTCTGGCCTCACTGGAACTCATACCTTGTATCGCTGGCCCCATCTCTGGACAATCTCGTACTCTGTGCCCCGGTCTCCCACAACGGAAGCACAACGGCTCTGGGACTGTACACGTGGCGGCAGCATGCCCACGCTGACCGCATCGATAACACCTGGGCACACACGGCCCACTATGGCGTCGGTGGCATCTCGGGCACTCCCGATCTCCAACCGAACTGTCTCCCCTATCGCTCCCATCTCGAGGCCTCTGCCCTACACTGCTCTGACTCTGCCCTGTATATCTCGAACTCTGCCTCTGACTCTGACTATCTGATCGCTGGCTCCGCCCTGGTCCACTCGACCTCCGCTCCCTATCCCTGTCTCTGTCTCTGTCTCTATCTCTGTCTCGTCTATCTCTTGAACCTTGGCCCGAACGCCGCTCCCTGGATTCGTCTCTGGAATACCTCCGATCTCTCGAGGACTGCTCGGGAGTCCTTGCACGCCTGCGCTGAAAGAATGGGTCCTCTCTTTGCTTGGCTATCTCCCGCTCTCTGATGCGGGCCATCTCTAACGCTCTGGCGAACGTAGGCGTCTCATGCATCCCGACAAACTCCCTGATATCGGCTCGCAGTCCATCAATGAACGCATCGGCCTTTCGCTGCTCGGTGGCGATGTGATGGGTAGCAAACTGCGAATACTCATTAAACTGGTCCACGTACTGCTGCACTGTCATCTCACCCTGCTGCAGATGCAGGAATCGCCGCTCCATCTCCCGCCTCTCGTCTCTAGGAATGTACTGCAGCTCGAACACAGCTCTAAATTGATCCCAGGTCATCGCAAAAGCTGCAGAAGATGTCATAGCCGACTCGATAGATTTCCACCACTGCAATGCCCCTCCTCTCAACAAATAAGCTGCATACCCCACCATATCTCTCGGCTCCACATGCGCAACTCGAAAGGCAGCCTCTACCTCGCGTTCCCATGCCATAGCCATCCCTGGCTCACCCCCACCTCTAAACTCTGGCGGATTCCCGGTCATGAAATCCTTAAACGAACCCCCTCGTCGAGACGTAGATGAAGAAGCACCCGCACCTGTATCCGAACCACCCCCAGCACGCGGTCCAACGCCCTGACCCTGTTCCCGCTCTCGCTCTCTCTGTTGCCTGTAAAACTCAGTCAATACCCCCAGAAGCTCTGACTTGCGAATAAACTCGTCCCCTTCCGGCTTACCCGCGCCGGATCCCTCGCCCTGATCTGCCATAACTATCTGCACAAAACGAAACAATTGAGAACCACTAATAAATCACCCGGCGTCATACACTAAGCCAGATTAGTTAATTCCACCAAAATCAATCGCAATAGATCCCCCACGGATCGAAACAAGGTTTAAGTTAAGCATCCACTAATTGATACTCAGACTTCAAACCACAAGCTCTGATACCATGCTGTAACACCCCCCCTTAACCCCGGAAATGCCACGTCAATACAATACACAGGTGGTAGTAACGCAATAACTCTATAACACATAAGTCAGAAGGATACACTGAAATCACTGGTAATTTAAAACTTTTATACAAACATATTATCCGCTAAATTACATAAGCCCAAAAGCTGCTAACAATCAACACTGATTAGATCATTACACAAATCAACACAAGGCTTCCCAAATAGCTCCCGGCCCCAGCTAATCAAACTCGGCTGCTACTCCTGTCACTGACGCCCTGAACATGGAAGACTCGAATACGTAAGCTCGAAAGCTCGTGAGTACTCGAGGGTTAGACTCTGCACAGAATACACATAACACACATACACGTAGCACATACACGCAAATCCATCTCTAGCTCGATCCCTGGCAATCATCATCACAATACAGGTATGAACACATACATGAGATCCGAAGCCCTGCACACAATATCACTGAGGGGGACCCTTCCCCAGCTAACGACCGTGTACACCGGTGGTTAGCCACAACCCTGTAGCACGGGCGCGAACCGGCTACAGGCCCTGCCGTGTATACACGCCCCAAGGACTGTTAGGGACAGTCAACCCGCGCGATAACCCATCGCGAATCACCGTCCGTATGGAACTCATCACGGACCCCCGGACTGGATCTCATCTCATGCACATATATCACATATGTAGGAATAGAATCATACCTGTGCTCGCGTCCCTGTCTCATTCACAATACACAATATACACAATATACACATACACGAAACTATCTACACAACCACGACTCTGAAAACTGTCCCGCGGTTTAGAAAAGAACTCGGGTACTCACCTGGTCGATCCACTAATCCCGGAATCTCTAACTCGGCTCGGCTCGTTGACTCGTCCCTGAAATCGCACGGATCCCAACCGTTAGCACAAACTCATTTCAAAAGGCACACATAACAATTATAACTTAACTCATAACCGACCCGAAGCCCCGAAATAATCCCAACCGAAAGCCCCGAAAACCCGATCAAACCCGACCCAAAACAATCCCAACAATGTCCCGACTCAAAAACAGCTCCAACGCACTCCTGAAGCCCCAAAACCGACCCGACCACCCTGCCCACCGAACGCGCCCACGCCCCAAGGATCACGGCCGCGCCGCGCATCGCGGTCGCGCCGCGCGCATCTCGGCCGCGCTCGCCGTCTTCTTCCCCCTGTTCGACGCCATGGCTGAACCAGAGGCGTTTTGCCTCCCAAACTCAGTTCCAGCAACCATAATTACTTCAAAATCAATATACAAAAGCCCCTTACAAACACTTAAACACTTTACACAATTTCAGCGACACCCATCACGAAATTAAGCTTATAAATTCAAGAACTCTTACCTCAAAACTCAAGAACTCAAAGATAGAGATAATTATTTCAAGTCCTAGCAATTAACCCTTGAATTTGGAAGCTTGCTGCAGATTAATCTTCACGAACACACACACAATACACACACTTTCAGCACCCACTTTAGGTTTCTAAAGTAAGGAAGGAAATAATAGAACGCATGTATATGTTTTCACCCTTTTAACGGGTTCCGTCCCGATAACCCGAACCCGATACCCCTTTTTCACAATTAAAATCTACTTAACTCATTTAAATCCACGAACTCATAAACACAATTAATCCACGAATATCGCAACCCGGTGACACGTAACGCGCAAACCCGACACGTATATATCCACTAATCGGGTTCTCATTGGACCCAACACGAAAATAATTATTTAAACATCCACTAAAATAATTCCACATAATTATCTCAAAAACGGGATGTTACAATAATTGAAATAATTAATTAAATTTACTTAATTTTCATCTTTAATTATTTTTATATTTTTGGTGTCCAATAATTGTGACAAACAAGCCAACATCTTGTCACACTAAGAACTTGAGTCGACCACATTTTGTCCCTAAAGATGTCAACAAGCCAAAGAGACCAAAACCACTTTTTAATTATTTAATTAATAAGAAAAATAAAATTAAATAAATGACTTTTGTGAATATATGGCTTTGTTCACACGTGAACCCACTCACGTGGCATGCAGGCGATGGCATCGTACTTTAAAACAAATGACTTTTGTACACGAGTAGATGATTTACAACACGCCACGTCATTAACTAAATTTATCCAATTTTTAAACATCACGTGCCTAAAAGTGGCTATTAAATTAATTTTGATTTTGAAGAAAATTTTTAAACCAAATTTATTGTTACTTTAATCAGTTAATGTATTACATCATTTTTTACATAAAATTTTTATTAGTTGAATACGTTTATAAAATAATATGTTTAATTTGAGTTATATTATAAATAAACTTGAATATTAAAAATTAATTTGTATTTTATTTAGACTGTTTTATGTCAATTAACAGTCTGAAATGAATAATGTTAATAAAATTTAATTTTAAATATACCACAAAATTTTAAAATATATGGTTAATATTATTACAACGACAATCAATGACGTACAACTATTAAATTCTTATTAAAATGCAATCTAACTAAAGTACTATGATTGTTCATAAAAATCCGAATCCGAGCATCCAAAATAAAAATCCGAAAATCCGATCCGAAATTTCGGATTCGGATTCGGATAGTAAAATTTAAGATTTTCGGATAATCCGATATCCGAAAATCCAAAAAAAAATTATTTTTTTTATAAATTTTTTATATCATTAGGATTGATTATTTACATAATATTAAGTGTTTATTATTAATCTAACATATATTTTTGAGCTTTATCTTGATACTATAGATTTATTAACTAATATTTAATATATTTTAGTTTTTTTAATATTTTTTAGTCGTTTTGAGTAAAAATAATTCCGGATAAATTTAGTTTGTGATATATTTATCTTTAATATGTTGGATATATGAATTTATATTTTAAAATTTTAAATATTTGATTTAATTTTTTTTTTAAAAAGTAAAAAATATGAATTTTCGGATATCCGAAATTTCGGATTCGGATAGCAAAATTCACTATCTGAAATTTCGGATATCCGAAATTCGGATATTCGCTTTTGAACAACTTTTAATGAATGAATAACACATCTTTACATGTTTACTAATTAGATTGCCAGTTGGCACTTTCTTCAATAACCTCGTGCTTTGATTTTTAATTTTTAATTTTTAATATCTAAATATAAATTGATTAATAAATTATTGTTTTTTTAGGAAATCATATCAACGTCTAACTGTGTAACATCCCAATTTTAGGAAATGTACATGGAATTAATTGATTGGGTTGATTTAAATATTAATATTGATCAATATTAACTCATGAGTTGGACCAATTATTAAGTTATATGTGGAATCGTCACGTGACGAGATTATGAGTTAACCGGTTTAGGGGATTAAGTTTTATAAAAGATTACAATCTTGTTAATTATTGATTAATCTGGGGTTCGGTGATATAAACTTGTGTTTTATGATAACATGATTAGATATTGACTATTGGATCGAGTTTAAACCGAAAATTTATATAATTCCGTCTAGTTGGGTGCTTGCTTCCTTATTTCTTTCCCAAAAGGCTGTTAATTGTTACTGGATTGGTGAATTGAATTCAAGGGTGTTAATAAGTAACTTCGGGACATTTTGGTTGGGAAAATTGAGCTGAAAGTGGGTTTGGGGAATTAGTATCGTGGCTGAGAAGAAACAGAACAGAACTGCTTCTGTTCGCTCGTGAGCTAAAATTGTGACCGGTTGAGATAATAACTGAATTAGTAGTAATTATGGAATTCAGGTTGTTTTAATGAGTTAAATAACATTCTAAAATCGAATTATTAATTTGGGAATAATTGAGTTAATGGGTGTTTAATTAGCGGGCATTAAGTATTACACCCGTTTTAATTGGCTTCGAGACCGGAAACGTATATAATGTTGACTTAGTTGATTGCCTTGTTCATTTCCTTAACTCAAAACGAAAGTGTGTGTGTGTTAGCAGCTGGACAAAGAGGAATCAAGAGATGGGAGTTGAATCAGGAGCAATTCTACCAAGGAATTGAGAATCACCACTCATCTTCAATTTAAGCTTGAACCAATCTCAAGAAGCCAATTAAGCTTAGTCAGCTTCTATTAACGAATTGAATTGTGATAATATGTAGTACTATTTGTTGTGGGAGAATTAGACCTCCCTAAGATGGTTGGATTCAAAGTTGGGGATTAAACCCCATGGTTGAACCAAAATAGAGACTTACTGCTCTGTTCGTCGCTGAATCGCGGTCGCGCTCCCCTGTTCGCGACCGCGATGAGGGTGAGGAATTGAAAGGTGGTCGCTGGCGGTGGGAGCGCGATCGAGATGGTGGTCGCGGGTCAGATGAACTCGGTCGCGATGGGATGAACAGCGCAGGGCCATCGCGACCGCGACGGCTGCCCGCGATGGGTTGATCGCGATTGCGATCGTGGCCGCACTCGTGGGATTTGACGAGTTGACTTATGTTGAACTCGTAGAATTAGTAGTATAGTTATATGTTTGTTGAGTAGTAGTTACATTATAGTTGTATTTATATGTTGTCAGGATTTGTAGTAGAACCTAGCACCGGTCGAGATCGTCGTAGATATTGTGTGTAGTCGTGCTCCAAGTGAGTTACTTACCTTCTTTTAATAGATGCACTAACGTTGATAATCGTGTTTTGAAGGAGGTTTGTTGTTTCACTATCCGGGTCCCGCGAGGATCCTTTTTATATGACGATTACATGTTAGCACACAACAAAGCATGTAGATCATATATTGAGTTGTTATACGTAGAGTAGAGGCCTGTTGGGTCATTCTAAACTCAGAAGTCTTGGCCTAGCCACTACTTTGTGGAGTAGGCTACGCAGACTATTCCGGGTCGCTCCCCATGAGGCTCGTCGGACTGTTGCTGCCGGCTGCACGTGAAGTTGATTATTCTGTTGTTATATTGAGCTAACTATTTTACTGAAACTTATTTCACGTTGTTTAACTGTAACTCACCAACTTTATAGTTGACAGTTGTTTTAAATGTGCATCTCAAGTACGAGGCCCGAGGTTAGAGATACAGCGGGCACTAGTTGAGACCCGCACGTGCACCATAGTTGGTGACTACTTCAGTAAGTAGTCTTTGGTGTTTTGTGGTTTGGCATATTGGCCAATCTATTTTTGAATGACTGTAAACCATAACTTAATTGTGGATGACTAGACTTTATTAACGGGAGGGGTTCCCGTGGTGACGTGACTACTATATGTACAATGGCTGTTTAGTAGTTATTAGCGGTTTACCCTTGCTGATGATTACTTGGATGGCTTGGACTATAAGTCCTACGTGATATTAGTTGTGAAAAGTAGGGTGTTACACATGTAATTAGCAAGAATGACTTGGATGGCGTGGACTATAAGTCCTACCTGTTTGATCAGTTGCAGGGTGACAGTTGTTTCTCCAAGATCAATTTGAGGTTTGAACTTTGATAACTTTTGTTATATTGAATTTTGAGGTTTATGTTGCAGAATTATAGTAAAAGCACCGCGTTATTAGAACGGGGTTTCATGTGAACATGCTCCAAAAAAAGTTTTTTTAACTTTTTTTTTCATATTCATCTAAATACAAATAATATAAGGCTATTTGGAAAAAATTAAATACATTCGCATTTTCTAGCATCTTAATGTGAACACACGTTCACAACAGTGCACTTCATGTGAATAAGCATGTTTCACATAGTTCTAGTGTGTGTTTATGTGTGATTTTTTAAAAGTAGTCTTGTAATATTAATTTAAACATGCTTATGAAAAAAAATTCAAAAAAATGGTTTTAGGCGAGGTACCTCCGGTACTCCGCAAACTAATGGTACTCACTTGAACCAAAATCTATAGATTTGTAATAATAATAGTAACAATAGTAATAATAATAATTACTAAAAGAATGAGAGACTTAATTGAAAAAGTTTTTTTACTTTGATGGTTATTTTAAAAATAGATTAAGCATGGTAACCTGCTTAGCAGATTGTAAGTTACCTTTGGATTCATTCTATGAGTTTTATTTGGTTTAGGGACTTATCAAGAAAGAAATATGAAAGAGAGCCTTAATTGAAACCTTCTTATAAGGAGACGTTTGGTTTACGGATTTCTTGGATTCATTGGGATTTGCATTTAAAATCCTGTGTTTGGTTCGCAGATTTCAGTAAGGATGTATTTTTACATCACTTACTTTTTTGTTATTTAAAAACCCAACCTCCCCCTAGGATTTTAAATCACAGTTACCTTGCATTTTTCAGATTAACATTTTTTTCCTAAAAGATAACACAGATTCTTTGACAAAATTCTAAGAAATGCAAATGCTGCATAATTCAAATCCTTTGACAAAATGCAAATCCCAAAGAAAAAAAATCTGCGAACCCAACGCCCCCCTTAGAGTTTTTTTGCATAATTTTTCCTTCATTTTTTTACATATTGATTCACTAATTTTTAAATATATAAATAATGAGTCATAAATTTCTAATTTACTTAAATCAACAATTCACTAAAATTTTACGTCGATTCATTAGTTACAAAATATAAACAACAAATCACAAATCTAAAAATAAGTGAATCAATTTATGAAATTAGTGAATAATATTGTTTTGTGCGCGCGCACACACATATGTAATACATACCAAATTTCCATTGGATATGCGCGCCTCGTGGAAACTACAATGCATGGTGATGATAGTTGTTAAACATTACTTGCACAAGTAATATATAATATTTGTGCCTTAACACCAATCGTATCCTTGGCATGCATAATTATCAAAAATTTCATAAATATGCATGCATGCAACAAAAGCTTTGTGGTCTCTCAAGAGTGGTATCATTGTAGATCATTTTGATCATTACATCGCGCCTTCACGTGTACAAAATTATTTCAAAAATTTATTCATTATAAGAAGTATATGTATTTGTGTGTGTTGTGTGATATAAAACATAGAAAATAGATAGAGATAGAAAAAGAGAGAGAGAGCAAGTAATTAATTAAGAGTTGCGACTTAAGAATTTAAAATCATTCTTGTCTCCTACATATGTAATGTTTATGTTAGTGATGAGTATTATAACCCTAATCTCGGTCCCTGAAACAGTGAAGCAGTGCAAATAAACTCAGATTTATGAAAAGCTTCTTGTACTCATCTACTAATCTCAGTCCCTGAAACAATGAAACATCAGAAAATCAATTTCCAGTTGTGCACGACAATCCTTCAGACAATATTGTTCTTCAAATCGGACCTTAAGCTGGTCCCAAGACATAACATAAGCCCATCCATCTCCCATCATATCTCTAACCGTCCTTCACCACTAGGGGCGGAGGCAAGTTATGTAAACCGGGGGAAAGGCCCCCAACGTTTTTATAAACAGTAATGAAAAAATTACTTGAATTTAGTGTGCGCCCTCTATCCATTTCCAAATAGGCCCTCAACATTTGACGCCATGGTTGAAGAAGTAAGTTCTTGTTGTTGCCCTACTTTTTGCAGAAGTGCAAAGGAAAAAGAAGAAATGAGAGAGGAGAATATCATTGGAAACTCGTGTAGCCCACTGGTACACATTTAATGAGATAATTAAATACCAATTGTAACACCCACAATTCTCACACAAATGCCACGTCAATACAATACACAGGTGGCAATAACGCAATCATCTCATAATGCACATGTCACAGGATTAGCGGAAAACACTGATAATTTAAAACTTTAATACAAAGTTAACACGTCTCAAGTCACATGCTGATTCAGATGCATACACGACTGAATTATCTGATAAACACGGATTACTGAGAGCTAACACAATACAGATCCAGTATAAGGTACAGACAATAGCTTTAAAGTTCAGTATCAAAATATAATCGGCATACACAACTCTAAACTGCCCGATCTCTACTTCGGCTGCTGCAGCTGTGACTGCGACCCCACGGTATGACTGCCTGACACACAGAAGACTCGAAAACATAAGCTGGACAGCTCGTGAGTACGCGAGGGTTAGACACTGCAGGTAAGCACACATAACATACACAACACATATATCTCAGCACACATATGCAACTCGATGCATAGCACATATCTCTGCTCAAAAAGGGGACCACGTTCCCCAGCTAACAGGCCGCACACAGCAGCGGTTAGCTACTCAATAGGCACAGGAGCGACCTGGCAATATCACTGCCGTATATATACAGCCTCATATCTCGTGACTGGTTAGGGACAGTCAGCCTGCGCGATCACATATCGCGGACACCTGCAATTCAAACACATATAGCACGTATAGGGTAGAAAAGCTCATACCTGCGCGCTATCACAGTCTCATACACATATATATCACAACCACATAGACGACTCGAAAGAATGCACGTGCGTTTGAAAAGGACTCGAGTACTCACCGATACCCGAAAGCAATCGAAACCCGAACTCTCAATGCGGCTCGGCACGCGATCGGCTAGCACCTGAACACATCACGGGTCTCACATGTTATCACAAACTCGATAGCCACGCAATTCAATCAAACATAACTCAATCCCACACAATTATCACAATTAAACTAATCCCGAAACATATTCCCGAACGGACAATCGATCCCCGAAACCCTTTTTCGGAACTCCTATCGAGACCCAAAATCCCAAATAATTCAATTCAATAATATCCCGAAGGAATCCGACCAATTAACGACCCACAACTCTTTTATAAAACTAAACCAAAATTCTATAGCAGACTGATTTACGCGCCGCGCTTTTCTCATTTGCGCGCCGCGCTTTTGCCAGACAGCAGAATCTGACCTTCGAACTCCATAGCTGAACCAGAGGGATTTCACCCTCCATACTCGATTTTCAACTCAAAAATACATACACAAACACTACACAACAGCCCTCTATATCCTATAAACCAACCCAAACAATTCTCACAACATATAACACAATTTAGATCCTCAATTTGAAGCCCCTTACCTTAATTACCACAAGAACACAAGAAGATGGTGAAGATGATCAAGGTACAGCACTTGATTCACTCCTTGGCTTCCTTTTCTGGCTTCAATTCTCAGCTGAATCTCCAAGAAAATACACACACACACTCTGAGTTTTGATAAGGGAAGAATGAAGGAGATAAGGTCACAGGCCTTCATATATATCCGGTTTCTCAATTAAACAAACCCCGAACCCGATAAATCCGAACCCGATATCACTTTTTCACAAATTATATCAATAGAACCCAATTAAATCCACGATCTCAAGGAGATAATTAATCCGCTAATTATTAGCTCGGAGACACGCATCACTCAATTTTGACACGTTAAATCCACGAAACGGAATTTAATTGGAACACGCAATAATAATAAAATAAATGAGCCAATAAATTAAATCCACGTACCAGGCTCAAATCCGGGATGTTACAAATCCTCTCCTCTTAAAAAGATTCCGTCCCGGAATCTAGCTCAGATTCTGGAATAGCTGCGGATATCGGCTCCTCATCTCGGCCTCGGGCTCCCAGGTGGCACTAGTACCCTTATGATGCCTCCACTGAACGAGTACTAGCGCGATCTCTTTATTCCGCAATCTCTTCACCTTTCGATCAGTAATCGCCTCGGGCTGCTCAACATATCTCAGGTGGTTGTCCACAGTGATCTCGGATAACGGCACAAACTGATCATCTTTGGCCAAACACTTTCTCAGGTGGCTCACATGAAATGTATCGTGGACTCCGGCCAACGCGGGAGGCAATCTCAGTCTATAAGCCTGATCTCGGACCCTGGCGATGATCTCGAATGGACCGATGTATCGCGGACTCAGCTTACCTCGATGCCTGAATCTGATAACTCCCTTCCACGGCGATACTTTCAACATCACACGGTCTCCAACACTGAACTCAAGCTCGGTCAGACAACGATCGGCATAACTCTTCTGCCGGCTCTGTGCCACTCTCATATGTTCGCGGATAACCGCCACTTTGTCGCTCGTCTCCTGTAACAACTCGGGCCCACTGATAGGTCGCTCGCCGACCTCGCCCCAACACACCGGGGTTAGGCACTTACGCCCATACAGTGCCTCGAACGGAGCCATCTTAATAGAGGAATGGTAGCTGTTATTGTACGCAAATTCGACTAACGGCAAGTGAACGTCCCAACTACCACTGAAATCGATCGCACAAGCTCGGAGCATATCCTCGAGAGTCTGATTCGTCCGCTCTGTCTGCCCGTCTGTCTGAGGTCTGTATGCTGTACTCAACTGAACTCTCGTCCCCAACTCGCGCTGAAAGCTCTGCCAGAACCTCGAAGTAAACCGCGCATCTCTATCGGACGTAATCGACATCGGAACACTGTGCCTCGATACTATCTCACTGATGTATAACCGAGCTAACTGATCCATAGTGATGGTACCCCGAACCGCTAGAAAGTGAGCACTCTTCGTCAAGCGATCCACTATCACCCAGATCATATCATTACCTCGAACGGTGCGCGGAAGTCTAACGATGAAATCCATCGTGATATGATACCACTTCCACTCTGGAATCTCTAGAGGCTGCAAATGCCCATGAGGCTTCTGATGCTCGGCCTTGACTCGCAGACAAGTCATACACTCCTCGACGTATCGGCCCACATCTCTCTTCATCCCTGGCCACCAATAGAACTCGCGCAAATCTCTATACATTTTGGTGCTCCCGGGGTGGACAGATAATCTCGATCGGTGCGACTCATCCAAAATCAACTGCCGCAGATTACCGACTCTCGGAACCCAAACACGATCGCGAAACGCCCACAAACCTCTGCTATCTCTGCTCAATGCCTCTAGCTGTCCCGCAAGCCGCTCTCTTTTCACATTCTCCGCCCGCAAACCCTCTAATTGAGCATGCCTCAGACTCTCCACAAGAGTCGAGGTAACCTCGAGCCTCGCTGCTCGGGAAACTACCGTTTGGCCACACGCCTTACGGCTCAACGCATCGGCCACCACATTGGCCCTACCAGGATGGTACTGGATCTCGCAGTCATAATCTTTCAGTAACTCGAGGCTGCGCCGCTGTCTCATATTTAGCTCTTTCTGACTGAACAGATACTGAAGACTCTTATGATCGGTATACACTACAAATCGCGAACCGTACAGATAATGACGCCATATCTTCAACGCGAACACTATCGCGTCCAACTCAAGGTCGTGCACAGTATGATTTTCCTCGTAGGTCTTCAGCTGTCGCGATGCATACGCAATTACCTTGCCTCGCTGCATCAGAACACATCCCAACCCGGTGCCTGACGCATCACAGTAGACCACGAAATCCTCTGTACCCTCGGGCAATGCTAACACTGGTGCCTGACATAACCGGGATTTCAATTCTCTGAAAGCCGACTCCTGCTCATCAGACCACACGAAAGGAACGGACTGCCGTGTCAATCTCGTCAACGGCCTGGCAATCCTCGAGAAGTCCTGAATGAAGCGGCGGTAATACCCGGCTAGGCCCAAAAAGCTACGAATCTCAGGCACGGTCCTCGGCGGCTCCCAACTCATCACAGCCTCTATCTTTGCCGGATCTACTGAAATACCCTCGGCGCTCACAACATGTCCCAAAAACTGGACCTCGCGCAACCAGAACTCGCACTTGGAGAACTTCGCATACAGTCTCTCCGCTCGCAGCACGGTCAAAACCTCTCGCAAGTGCTGCTCGTGGTCCTCGGCACTCCTCGAGTAGATCAGGATGTCGTCGATGAACACAATCACGAACCGATCCAACATAGATCTACACACCCTGTTCATCAAATCCATGAATGCCGCGGGTGCGTTAGTCAGTCCGAAGGGCATGACTAGGAACTCATAATGGCCGTATCTCGTCCGAAACGCAGTCTTCGGCACATCCTCATCTCTAACTCTCAGCTGGTGATAACCCGATCTCAGATCTATCTTCGAAAAGAAGCTCGAACCCTGTAGCTGATCAAACAGATCGTCGATACGTGGAAGCGGATAACGGTTCTTCACCGTCACTTTATTCAACTCTCGATAGTCGATACACATCCGCATGGAACCGTCCTTCTTCTTCACGAACAGCACTGGAGCTCCCCACGGGGACGAACTCGGACGGATAAATCCACGATCAAGCAATTCCTGAAGCTGTGACATCATCTCTCTCATCTCGGTAGGTGCCAGCCTATAAGGCGTCTTCGCAATAGGCACCGCTCCAGGGATAAGGTCGATACGGAACTCGACCTGACGATCTGGCGGTAACCCAGGCAACTCCTCTGGGAATACCTCAGGGAACTCTCGAACTACAGGTATATCCGCTAGGGTCTTCTTCTCTAATCTGGCGTCAACAACATAAGCCAGAAAGGTCTCGCACCCCTTCGCAACATATCTCTGAGCTCGGGCCATAGACACAATGCCGATCTCACCTTGGCGCCTCTCGCCGTACACTGTCACCGTCTCACTGTCTGAAATGGGTATCCGGATCATCTTCTTCGCACACAGAATATCGGCCTGCCTGGCTGTCATCCAGTCCATACCCACTATCACGTCGAAACTGCTAATCTCTATCGGCAGTAGATCGATCGAAAACCGGTGAGCATCTATCTCAAGGACACAATCTCTGTATACCCGACTCACTAAAGCAGTACTACCGTCTACTCTCTCAACGACTAACGGCACAGATAACACAGTAGCAGGCACAGAAAAGTAGGCACAGAATACAACAGATACATACGAGCGATCTGCTCCAGAATCAAACAAAATACGAGCACTAAGCCCGTTCAGAATGTACGTACCAGATACCACATCGGTAGACTCGCGGGCCTCCTCTGCCGTAGCCTGAAATACTCTACCCCTGCCTCTGGGTGCTGACTCACGACGGCTCGAAGATGACGGCTCGGCTCTGGCACCGCTGGTGCTCGCTCCCTGCACTGCTGGCGGCGCATCCGGACAATCCCTCACAATATGACCTGGCCTCCCACAGCGGAAGCACAGGGAATCCCTCGAAGTACAAGTAAAAGATGTATGGCCATACTGACCACAGCGGTAGCAACGGGGCTGCTCTGATGTACAAGGACCAGAATGGCGACGGCGACACCTCGGACAGTCTCTCTCCCCGGCTGAACTATCTGCCCGACTCCCGGATGGCTGGGACCCCTGTCCCACGCTGCTGTGACTCTGACTGGGAGCACTATATCGGGAAGTCTGCCCCTGACTCTGACTGGCTGTCCCCGACCCCTGATACTGCCCAGACCTCCTGGACCTCCGGTCTCTGCCTCTGTCTCTGTCTCGACGAAATCCCGAACCTTGCCCCTGAACCTGCTGCTGCTCAGGCTGTCTCTCTCTCTGGGACTCCTGGGGATCTCGGTAGTAGCTACGGGACTGCTCAAACGTCTCTGTCCTCTGTCTCTGGGTCGGAGGCTGACCCCTCTGTCTCTCGATCTCTCTCTCTCTGACACGAGCCAACTCTAAGGCTCTCGCAAACGTAGGAGTGTCGTGCAGTCCAACAAACTCTCGAATATCAGATCTCAACCCATCGGTAAAGGCATCGGCCTTACGGACCTCTGTATCCACGTGCTGAGGTGCAAACTGGGCATACTCATTAAATCTATCCACATACTGCTGAACCGACATGCTACCCTGCTGGAGGTGCAAGAAACGACGCTCCATCTCCCGGCGCTCATCCCGGGGAATATACTGTAACTCGAAGATAGCACGGAACTGATCCCATGTCATAGCATACGCTGCAGCTGTAGTCATGGATGACTCAATGGACTTCCACCACTGTGAAGCCCCTCCCTTTAGCTGATAAGCCGCATAGCCGACCATATCACGAGGATCGACATGGGCAACGCGGAATGCGGCCTCTATCTCTCTCTCCCAAGCCATAGCCGCACCCGGCTCACCACCGCCTCGAAACTGAGGTGGGGCTCCCGCCATAAAGTCCTTAAAGGACCCACCTCGCACAGAAGAAGAAGATGCCCCAACCACCGTCTCAACACTAGTAACTGGCGGCGGATCAGCTCTCTGTCGCTGCTGCTCTCTCTCTCTATCCCTCTCTCTGTAGAACTCGGTCAATACTGATAACATCTCTGACCGGCGGACATACTCATCTCCCGCTGGTCTCTCTGGCCCTGAACCCTCGCCATGATCTGCCATAACTACCTGCACATATCACAAAGGTAAGATAACAGATCGATCACCCAGCGTTACACAATAAGCTAGGTCAGTTAATTCCGCTAAACTCAGTCTCAGGGAAGAATCCCACGGATCTGAACACGGTAAGAGCACAAGCATCCACTGATACTCAATACTGAAACCTCAAGCTCTGATACCAAGCTGTAACACCCACAATTCTCACACAAATGCCACGTCAATACAATACACAGGTGGCAATAACGCAATCATCTCATAATGCACATGTCACAGGATTAGCGGAAAACACTGATAATTTAAAACTTTAATACAAAGTTAACACGTCTCAAGTCACATGCTGATTCAGATGCATACACGACTGAATTATCTGATAAACACGGATTACTGAGAGCTAACACAATACAGATCCAGTATAAGGTACAGACAACAGCTTTAAAGTTCAGTATCAAAATATAATCGGCATACACAACTCTAAACTGCCCGATCTCTACTTCGGCTGCTGCAGCTGTGACTGCGACCCCACGGTATGACTGCCTGACACACAGAAGACTCGAAAACATAAGCTGGACAGCTCGTGAGTACGCGAGGGTTAGACACTGCAGGTAAGCACACATAACATACACAACACATATATCTCAGCACACATATGCAACTCGATGCATAGCACATATCTCTGCTCAAAAAGGGGACCACGTTCCCCAGCTAACAGGCCGTACACAGCAGCGGTTAGCTACTCAATAGGCACAGGAGCGACCTGGCAATATCACTGCCGTATATATACAGCCTCATATCTCGTGACTGGTTAGGGACAGTCAGCCTGCGCGATCACATATCGCGGACACCTGCAATTCAAACACATATAGCACGTATAGGGTAGAAAAGCTCATACCTGCGCGCTATCACAGTCTCATACACATATATATCACAACCACATAGACGACTCGAAAGAATGCACGTGCGTTTGAAAAGGACTCGAGTACTCACCGATACCCGAAAGCAATCGAAACCCGAACTCTCAATGCGGCTCGGCACGTGATCGGCTAGCACCTGAACACATCACGGGTCTCACATGTTATCACAAACTCGATAGCCACGCAATTCAATCAAACATAACTCAATCCCACACAATTATCACAATTAAACTAATCCCGAAACATATTCCCGAACGGACAATCGATCCCCGAAACCCTTTTTCGGAACTCCTATCGAGACCCAAAATCCCAAATAATTCAATTCAATAATATCCCGAAGGAATCCGACCAATTAACGACCCACAACTCTTTTATAAAACTAAACCAAAATTCTATAGCAGACTGATTTACGCGCCGCGCTTTTCTCATTTGCGCGCCGCGCTTTTGCCAGACAGCAGAATCTGTCCTTCGAACTCCATAGCCGAACCAGAGGGATTTCACCCTCCATACTCGATTTTCAACTCAAAAATACATACACAAACACTACACAACAGCCCTCTATATCCTATAAACCAACCCAAACAATTCTCACAACATATAACACAATTTAGATCCTCAATTTGAAGCCCCTTACCTTAATTACCACAAGAACACAAGAAGATGGTGAAGATGATCAAGGTACAGCACTTGATTCACTCCTTGGCTTCCTTTTCTGGCTTCAATTCTCAGCTGAATCTCCAAGAAAATACACACACACACTCTGAGTTTTGATAAGGGAAGAATGAAGGAGATAAGGTCACAGGCCTTCATATATATCCGGTTTCTCAATTAAACAAACCCCGAACCCGATAAATCCGAACCCGATATCACTTTTTCACAAATTATATCAATAGAACCCAATTAAATCCACGATCTCAAGGAGATAATTAATCCGCTAATTATTAGCTCGGAGACACGTATCACTCAATTTTGACACGTTAAATCCACGAAACGGAATTTAATTGGAACACGCAATAATAATAAAATAAATGAGCCAATAAATTAAATCCACGTACCAGGCTCAAATCCGGGATGTTACACCAATATATATTGTTTAAAATGTTTTCTTTTAAAAAACTTGAGCATCCATTTTTCTTTAATAATTAACATATATAAAACTTTAGTTTTTAAATAAATAATCTATTAACATGTATATTATAAAGTTATTTAATAAACATTATAAACTTTTTTTACTTATAACAACTCAATAACAAATATCAATAAATTTTATTTATTTATGGTATTATAAATATAATTAAAAAAATTAATGTCCAACTTACTCTATGTGTTGTAGGTTGGAAAGTGAGAAGAAGATGATGATAAGAATTGAAAAAATAGCTATGTAACTTAATCCTTAAATTGATTTAAATCATAATTATTGGTTTTAGAAAAATTAAGTTATAAACGTCAAGACAATATGAAATGACATTATTAAAAGTTGGTTCAGTTGCTTATTTATTATCACTAGTATATTATAAATATTTTTTAAATATTTGTATTCCTTTTAATTATCATAAAAATTCATGTTACAATTTGTCATTCTAGTTAATAATTATGATTTGATTTATTATAAAATGTCAATCATCAATGAAAATATTTTATAGTATAATTTATAAAGTTATATTTGTTTTTATACCCAAAGCAAATTTGAATTTGATTTTCGATTGAAAAAACTTTCTAACCAAAAGTCAATCCATAAATTATGCCCCCAATGAGGAATTTTTCTGTGTATGCCACTATTCACCACCATTGTTGGGTGCTGGTCCGTAGCCGGCACTAGCAAAACTAGTAATCTCATAGGGTGGCACCTGCGATGTGGAAAGCCATCACTATATCGTGCAGCTAATACATATATTATATATATAATTGAGTTCTGGTAATGATCATTCAATTTCGTAAGAACGTGAAAACCAATTTAAAAAATTTTTATTTAATGTATAAATTATACATATGATTAGACCTGACAATTCGTGTATTCTTGTATTGTAACAGGTCAGACACGAATTTTACACGACACGAAATAAAAAACGTGTCTAGTTATGAAACCTGTACACGACACGGAAAAAATTTGTGTTACCAGTGACACGACACGCAATTTAGCCGTGTCACACGAAAACACGAATACACAACCTGTAAACGAATTAGACACGAATTTTTAACAAAAATATGAACTTATAAATCCAAAATTCCATCTTCCAAAACATCTAATTCCAAGTTTCCAACATCCAAAACATATAATTTCATTTGAATTTCTTGTCTTAGAGGTGTCAGGCGTGTCTTAGACGTGTCATCCGTGTCACACGTATTTTACACGTGTTTATACAGACAAATTCGTGTTTGACACGTGTAAGACACGAAACACGAATTTCAAAAACAGGTCAACCTGTTTTGACACAAAACACTAATTTACCAAACCTGTACACGAAAATTTCGTGTCGTATACGTGTCGTGTCTGTCGTGTCGTGTCTCATATTGCCAGGTCCCATATGATGCTAAAATTTATACACTTGAAATTTTACGCATTTCATATAAACATTTACACATCTCATTATAAATTTATCCACTTTATGTATGAATTTGTGCATTTGACAAAATTTGTGTTTTAATTCTCAAATTTGTGCATTTAGTGTATAATATAATGAATTTAACTTTTAAAGATAATTTTAATGTTTGACTATGATATTTATTAATATTGAAAACCAATAATGGTTTAAGTTATAAATTTGTGCACTTGACGTACAAATTTGTGCATTTTGGATTGTTTCACACATTTTCACAAAATTAAAGTTTCTTACTGGAACCTAACCCTATATATATATATATATGTGTGTGTGTGTGTGTGTGTGTGTGTGTGGATTTGTACCTACACACCTATATATATATATATATATATATGTATACACACACACATATGTATATCTACACACACACACACACACATATATATATATATATATATATATATATATATATATATATATTATCTATATCTATATATATATACACACACACACACACACATGTATCTACACACACATGTGTGTGATATATATATATATATATATATATATATATATATATATATATATATATATATATATATATATATTTATATATATATATATGAGGTTCAATGGGGAAGCTGATGCATTGGGAACCTTTGAGAACCAAATATACATTAGGGACAATTTAGGAATAATAAATATATTTAATATTAATTCATCAATAATTATATTTTAATAATCTCTCTGTATTAAGATTGATTAAATTAGGAAATAAAAATCTCCAAATTAATATAATATCATTATTCCCTCCCCCTTTCTCTCTCTCCCTCCTCTCTAGAACTCTCTCATGTGGCCGGCGGCCGGCCACTGTCCCCCTCTCCCTCGGCTCCGGCGATGATGATTCCGGCAATGACGATGATGCAACAATGTTTTTGGTCATCTTTCTCTCTCTCCTTCTCTACTATTTCTCCGCTCGTCCCGCCCCCCCCCCCCCCCCCCCCCCCCCCCCCCCCCCCCTCTCGCGGCCTATATCTTTCTCTTTCTCTCTCCGGCCGACAATGATCTCGACCATTGACGATGATGCAACTTTTTGACCGAGAATGATGTAATCTGTTTTTCTCGTTTTGAGGGTATGTTTGTTTTTTATGCACTTTCTTATTGAAAAACTTTGAAAGATGAATCAGGTTTATCCGATGTGTATTGAAGACGACTCCGGTGCATCGTGTTTATGAAGATGAATCGTCTTTGAAGATGAATATTATAAAGATGCATCATGTTTGAAGATGAATTCGATGAAAATGCATCATGTTTGAAGATAAATCCGATGAAATGCATCGTGTTTGAAGATGAATCGGATGAATCCGATGAAGATGCATCATATTTGAAAATGAAACTTATGTAGATGCATTGTGTTTGACGACGACGATGATGACGACGAACAAGAAGATGGCCGAAAACCGTTGGTGACGACGATGAAGAAAATGCATCGAATTTGAATGGTTAATATTAGATGCATCACGTATTGTTTAGATTTTGTAACTTTGAATTTATTTAAATTTTGTAATTTTGAATTTGTTTAGATTTTGTAATTTTGGAAGTGTATTAATTTAATTTAGGGTTAAAGCCATAGAATAGTTGTATACTTTTTAAAATGTATCGACATGGTACGTGTACAATTTTAATTATTCGTATTACACTTGTACTTTCTGAATCGTTCAAATTTGATACGTGTACTACATTTTTCATACCAATATGATATTTTTGGTAACCGGTTACTCGCTATACTTGTTAAGAGTAGAATTTCTCTTTTTATTAATGTTCAAATTTCCATAATTGAAGCATCAGATATACTCTCAATCACACAGCACAACCAATTTCAAACACCTACAGACCACTATAGAAATCTCCAATGACGATCTCAACCGTCCAGATCGAAGAACTATGTGTTGCGAAGCTTCTCCTCAAATTTCATGTAGATCCAACGGTGAACAAGTTCGTACTGACGATTCCCCCACAACTGCACAAAGCTCGACGAAATAACCGGTCATAAAAAAGTAAATGTATCATATTAACAATATAAAAAGTACACGTACTATATCGATACACCTTAAAAAGTATATTGCTATTGTACAGCTTTAGCCCTTTAATTTATTTAGCATTTATTGTTTGATTATTTGATTGAATATTCAATTAACATAAATTAAGATTTATTTGACTAGGTTTATTATTTTTCACATAATACCCTATGCGTATCAAATACGTGCATCGCGTGATGCACCAAGGATCATTTAATCTAAAGGCTGTGGTTGGTTCTTTTTTGTTTCCCGATGCATATGGTCATAGAACCTGACCCTATATATATATATATATATATATATATATATATATATATATATATATATATATATATATATATATATATATACATATATATACACACACACACATACACATATATATCATACGTATATATGTCATATATGTATATGTGTGTGTGCATGCAAACATACATACACATATGATATATGTATGTATGTACACACATATAACACACACACACACACACATTTATACATACATACACACACACACACACACACACACACACACACACACACATATATATATATATATATATATATATATATATATACACACACACACACACATACATACATATATAGATTCTACATATATGTGGTACCATATTAGACCGGGGTACCGGAGTACCATAATAAATGAACATGTTCAATACAACAAAAATGTTTAATTTCAACAAAATTGAAATATACACATGTTCAAATGTACATTATTATTGATTACTTTACATTATTTATATGTTTATTATGATAAAATGTTTCATTTTATGCAAAATAGCGGTATGCACATGTTCAAAAGTAAAATATGTATAAAGGTCTAAAGACGTACAATAGTTGTGTACTTTTTAAAGTGTATCGATATGGTATATGTACTATTTTAATTATTCATAGTATACGTGTAGTTTCTGAATTATTCAATATGATACTTATATTTGTTTTATGACCGACTATTTTGTAATATAAGCTGAAATGACATATGATTATCTGATTTGGCAATTAAATTTTAATTTAATGTTGTTTTCTTGTATCACATAAATTGCCAACTCATGTAACTGTTAAAATCACATCAGATTTTACTTGCCAACTCATATCTTGAAACTGAAAACCTTGTCCGCATAATGTTTTTTAACAGGTATAATCGGTAACTAGTAACCCTAGGGATCATAATTTAAACTATTCTGAAAGTACACGTTTGTTATGAATAATTAAAAAAGTACATGTACCATATATACACGTTAAAAACTACACAACTATTTTATGACTTTAGCCCTATGTATGAACATGTGCATATTGTATTTTTGCAAAAATTAAACGTTTAAACATTTTTAACCTAATAAATATAAAAATGATGTGAACTAGTTAATCATAATTCAATTTTGAACATATTAATATTATATTTTTGAATGAAATTTAATATTTTATCGTAATAAACATGCTCATTTAATATGATACTCCGGTTTCCCAGTCTAATATGGTACTCCATGGATCTCAACCCTATAGACACACACACACACACACACACACACACAGGTTCAATGGGGAATCTCGATGCATTAGGAAAACACGAGGAACCAATAATGCATAAAATGATACAAGAGTAATATTGGAAAATTAATTTCATTTATTTTTTATAATAGAAGTTAGATTAATTATATATTAAAATTAAATTACAATCCCAAAATTAAGGTAGGTTGTTGATAGTTTTGGAAACAATTTAAAAATCATTATTGATTGGTTGGACTTCCAAAAACATGAAGACCCCTTCTTCTCTCACTTTTTCTCCTGTCACCTTCAATGCAACCGGCCACCACCGGAAACCTCCATCGCAACTATCACCTCTATTGTCGAGAACCTCCGTCAAACAATGTAAGGCTCACTCTCTTCTCCTATCGTTACGACCTCTTCCTTCTACGGCCTCCATAGACGTCCTTCTTCCCTATCGCCTGTTTTTTTCTCTAAAAATGGCTGCCCTAGTCAGTCCTCTTTGGCTGCCATAGTCAGTCCTTCTCCATCGTTTTTTTCTCTAAAAACTCCATCGAACACTAGATGAAGGAAAATAAATCCACATTGAAGTTAATAAGAAATGAAGATGAACATGATTTATGAACGAAATGGACACGAAGTTGAACGCCAAAGAATGAACACGAAAGATGAACGAAGATGAATTGACATCTTGAAGATGAGCGAAGATGCATCAAAGTATATTATCAAAGATGAACGAAGTGTATCAACGAAGATGAATGAACATGCACATCACGATATTCGAAGATGAACAAAGGTGCTCAAAGATGAACGAACATGAACAACACCATTGATGCATCGCGAAAACCAGAAATGCATCGTGTTGAAAAAGAGATGAACCAACGATGATGCACCTGATTTGATGAACAAAGATGCATCCAATGTAAATAAGAAGATGCACGATGTTTAATCATACGATATGAAGAAGAAGATGAACATGATGATGCAACATATTGATTATTATGAATTCTATGAAGATGCATCGTGTTTTAAGATGAATCCTATGAAGATGTATTGTGTTTGACAATGACGATGATGATGACAAACAAGAAGATGACCCAAAATTGTTGGTGACGACGATGAACAAGATGCGTCATGATTTTGAACGTTTAATATTAGATGCGTCACGTATTGTTTAGATTTTGTAATTTTGAATTTTTTTAGATTTTGTAATTTCAAAAATATATTAATTTAATTTATTTTAGCATTTATTGTTTGATTATTGATTAAATATTAAATTAAAAGTTAATTGAGTAGGTATATTATTTTTTTCCAAAATATCCTTATGCATACCAAATAAGTGTATCGTGTGATGCACATTTGATCATTTAATCTAAGGGTTGTGGTTGAATATTTTTAGGCTCTCGATGCATATGGTTTCCCATAGAACCTATATATATATATATATATATATATATATATATATATATATATATATATATATATATATATATATATATATATATATATATATTTCCATGTAACGTACTCTATCATCTCGAGATATTAATTTAGTGTGTATATATATGAAAATACAAATTAGAGTTTATATATATATATATATATATATATATATAAGGTTGGGTTCCGGTAAGAATCCTTGTTACCGTGAGAATGTGAGAACCACTCCAAAATGCACAAATTTAAAAATTAAAAGTTTTACTTATTAAAACCATTATTAGTCTTAAATATTAATAAATATCATAATCTAACACTAAAATTACATTCAAAAAGTATATTCATTAAATTATAAACTAAATGCACAAATTTGAAAAATCAAATGCACAAATTTTTTAAATGCACAATTCGTACATAAAATGGATAAATTATAGAATGAGATGCGTAAATTTTTCAATGAAATGCATAAATTTATACAAAAACATTTAATTTTAGTATCAAATGCACAATTGTATATAGTGGATGCACATATTTTAGAGTGGTTCTCACGATCTCACGAAATAGAGGGGTTCTCATGTGAAACTGATCCTATATATATATATATATATATATATATATATATATATATATATATATATATATATATATATATATATATATATATATATATATATATAATAGAGTTGACATCATCGTATAACCTGAATTTGGTGCAAAACTGTAAAATGATATATTCAATGTTAAATATTCAAATTTATAACGTTTATTCGATGTTGAATATATAAAATTCAGACGATTCGATGTTGAATATTCAAAAAAAAAATTTTGAACATATATAAAAGCATCAGTCTCGTTTTAAAAAGGATAATGGTTTAATTTTTTGTTTTAAAAATTAATATTTCTTATGTTAAATAATTTTAAAGTTGGTTTTGCAGTTCTGTAGTACTAAATTTAGGTTCTGCAATGATCATATTTATATATATATATATATATATATATATATATATATATATATATATACACACACACACACACACACACACACACACACACACACATATATATTAGTGGTGACAATTTTGACCCAACGGCTCAAACGAGCAGGACGATAAAATTGATCTGTACTAAAAATCTGAGATACAAAATAACTTTTGTTTAAAAATGAAGATTTATAAAACGACATATTAAACAAATTGTTCTTTGGAGAAAATTTCAAAATTATTTAAAATTTATGACTTTTGGTCAACCCGTTTGCTTGAACGAGCCAAAATTGTCACCCTTAATAGCTTCAATTTAGAACTTTTATGCACCAAGAAACCTCTAAGAACTTTTATGTATCGGATAATCTACCAATAGTGCATAAATGATTTTTAAGGAATACAAAATATAATGGAATTAACTACATGGAATTAAAAAGTATTGGAAATTAAATCAATATTAATTACATTTCCTTAAATCTCCCCCACTTTCCCTCTCTTCTCCCCTCTTTCTCTCAACTTCTCTCTCTCTCTCTCTCTCTCTCTCTCTCTCTCTCTCTCTCTCTCTCTCTCTCTCTCTCTCTCTCTCTCTCTCTCTCTCTCTCTCTCTCTCTTCTTCCTTTCGGCCGCTTGAAAGCTTCCACGCTAAAAAGCCACCACTACCGGTCACCGTCAATGCCGCTATTCACCACCACTATCAGCAACGAAAAGATGAACACGAAGACGATGAACATGAAGATCATGAACGAAGATGCATCAAGAAGATGAACATGAAGATGATGTAAAAATTTGATGATAAATGAAGATGATTAACATGATATTGATTATGAACGAAGGTGTATATAAAGAATGAACATGAACATGAAGATGATGAACAAAATAGATGATGAATGAAGATGAACGATGAACACGATACATCGATGAACAAGATGAACACGATGTATAGATAAAATTGTGTATTTTTTTTTTTGTTAAATGCGTCTTTTTTTGAAAATGATGCATAGATGAATTTGTGTATCTTTTGTTAAATTTGGAAGTGTATCAATTGAATTTATTTAGAATTAATTATTTGATTATTTGTTAGAATATTAAATTTAATGAGATAAAGACGTTCCCCAAAATGTCATTCCTTTTTTGTTCCTGCAATGCAAAAGATGCATAACATTGTTCAACTATTTACCCTTTTGTCATTAATCTAATCCAAATAATTTTTTGATCTAATGGATGGTATAGGTTCTTTTGTACATCGATAAATATAAATTCTCCACTCCCTATACAAATAAATAAATATATATATATATATATATATATATATATATATATATATATATATACACTAAAGATTTTTTGTGAACACTTTATTCATTGTGAACAACCATAAAATATATTTGAATCTTATGAATCTTGTTGAAAATACTACCGAACCATTCTATTAACCTATTAATCTTATTGGATCCTTTGAATATTATTGAATCCTATGAATTTCCGAATCTTATAAATCTTGTTGAATCTTATGCATCTTGTTATAAAAACTACTATGCACCTTTTGAATGTTTTGAATTTTGTTGTAGACATTTCTATGAATCTTTTGAATCATATGAATCATGTTACACACAGTTGTTGATATATATGAATGATTATATGTATTTTTTTAATTTGTTCACAACGAATAATTTGTTCACAATGGATCTTACCCTTATATATATGTGTGTGTATATATATATATATATATATATATATATATATATATATATATATATATATATATATATGGGTGGGTTCAATGGAGAACCTTATGCATCGAAGAACCTTGAAGAACCACAATGCATCGCTAGAAAAACAGAAATGCATCACGTAGAAATCGATGCATCACGCGAAAATTTGATATATCAAGTGGAAATAATGTAAAAATCGATGCATCACTCGAGAATTTGATGCATCACGTGGAAATAATGATGCATTACGGGGGAATTGTGATGCATTTGTGGTGGTGCATAGAGGTTCTTCAAGGTTGTTCGATGCATGGAGGTTCTCCATTGAACCCACCTCTCTCTCTCTCTCTCTCTATATATATATATATATATATATATATATATATATATATATATATATATATATATATATATATATATATATATATATATATATATATATATATATATATATATAAAAGAGACTAAGATAGACTTTGAGTGTCTCTGGGTCTTAAAGCAACATTTATCTAAGTCAAAAACCAAGATATTCAAAGTCTCTAGGTCATGAAAAGCAAGAAACTACAAGTCTCTCGGTTATTAAACAATGTCACAATACATGATTTATTAAGATCAAATGACATTAGATACACACATATAAGCTACAAAACATAAAAACTAACAACGAAAACATATAACTAAGTACAACAAAGTTTATAAACAAGTGTATAATGACATAATTAACAGGTTATATATTATTTAACCCTAGACAGAAATATTGAAAGATATAACAAATAATCAAAGATTGTATTCAATAGTCTAAAGACAAAGTAAAGCCAAAACTGTCAGCTAAAGATCAGAAAGACAAAGACATAGACTGTAAATCTATTTTATAGACATAAGTCACGTGGTGGAATAATCCATACATGACATAATATGATACTTAAAAGACAACTGTGAATTATATATTTATATGTTATACATGTTGTGTTATTCAATGAGACATTGTTGATCATACTTCTTTGAAATTTTATTCCAAAGATAGATTGAGATAATGTGCACACCATGCTGAGGTGTTGCACATTTAATTATGATAGCAAGTTTCTTATCAGATATCACTTGACCGACTTTGTTTCTGCTACATCATCTTTTGGCATATCTTCATCTTGTTATCATAAACATTGACTACTTGTTTTATACTCAGACAATGACAAGGCTTAGACTATACCACACTTGCTCACATGATCTAGTGTCATTGACTACTCTAATGTTTCCCACGTAGTATATATTGGAAGCTTGCCCAGTATATGGCTGATTACATAAAGCGTGAGCCTAGGACTGAGATCATCCTGATTTCATTAGTACTATGTCTCATAGAGTCTTGCAGGTGGCGAATCCTGAATTATTATCACGCTAGACCCTAGAATTATGAAATCTGCATATCATGACTTCATGTTAACTATTTAATATATATATATACTCACTAAACTTTGCTTATCAATTGTTGCATATCTTTTTTTTTTTGGAAAAGGTAAAGGACCAGTTGAATCGTGGGTTCTTAAGAATTCAAGTACTAAAGCTTGAAGAACTCTAGATCACTACTCAACTCTGATTTAGGTAGTGAACAGAAGATGCATATTTCTAGGAGCTGGGTAGACATGCCATATTGTGTTGATGAATGTAATAAACTAGTAGAATTGTACCCTTACTAATTTTTATTTCAAAATTGTAATGTAATAACTGTTAAACTTTTAATTAATCTATCTAATTAGTTTGTGATTGATATTGTATTGAACGCTGAGACCTACTCATTAAGACTAACGAAAGTTGGGTGTTAAATATATTTGTATATGTGTGTGTGTGTGTGTGTGTGTATATATATATATATATATATATATATATATATATATATATATATATATATATATATATATATATATATATATATATATATATATATATATGTATATGTATGCATACACACATAGATTTAGATTTAAGTGAGTACCACTTATTATGCAGCGCACCAGAATGTACCACTATTAAACATATTTTAAAATTTTTGTTCATAAACATGTTTTAATTAATAACACAAAGATAAAATATAAATTTCATGCACATTCACACATTCTAAGTGCATGTTCACATATATATAATTTTATTTAAGTGTATGTTTACATTATTTTTAACGTGTTACGATATGTGAATGTATATAAAATTTACATATTATCTTTATATTGTTAATTAAAACATGTTTATAAAAAATATAAAAATCTTTTTTTAAATGTGGTACTTTCTGATGCGCTGCATAATGAGTAGTGTATACACATACATACATATATATATATATATATATATATATATATATATATATATATATATATATATATATAGAGAGAGAGAGAGAGAGAGAGAGAGAGAGAGAGAGAGAGAGAGAGAGAGAGAGAGAGAGAGAGAGAGAGAGAGAGAGAGAGAGAGAACTTTGAACAAATGGGAACTATGAACAGGAAGCAAAATGACAAGTTGCTTGGGTAGTGGAAAAAAACATAAAAATTTCCAAAGACTAATGGATCCATCCCTTTGGTATTAGTAAATTAGCTTAGCTTAGTCATATACCCCCGCGCGTCTTTTACCTTTTTTGTACCAAGAAAGTCAAAGCGTCAAAGTTCCCGAGGCCGACTTTAGCACCACTATACAGCCCACAAGTGTTTTAATTTTTTTTACAACTATTGCGGCTATCTCTTTCCTTCTCTCTCTTGCTATATAAACAACTCATTTCATTCTTCTAATCTAATATCCTAACCAAACACTATCACCTCAATCTAATTCTCTCTCTCTCTCTCTCTCTCTCTCTCTCTCTCTCTCTCTCTCTCTCTCTCTCTCTCTCTCTCTCTCTCTAACTCTCTCTCTCTCTCTACATATATACTTAATATATACATATACATATATACTAAGAGATGAACAGCAACAGCAGCAGCAGCAATAGTTGTATCGATATGAGCGGTAGTGGTGAAGATGACGATCAAATGATGGTGATCGATGATCTTCGAAGAGGTCCTTGGACCGTTGAAGAAGATTTCGCTCTCATCAATTATATCTCCCATCATGGCGAAGGCCGATGGAATGCTCTTGCCCGTTCTGCCGGTATGTCATATAGATATCCCTTCATTTCCTTCACATGCCGATCGAAAATTAACCATGATAGGGTTTTGAACTTGATTGAACAGTAATAAATCTTTTTTAAAAAAAATAAAATCTTTATGTATCCAATGTTGATGAGTTTGAGATAGAATTAGGTTTTGATTATGAGTTTAAACTGATCAATAAGAAGATGTAATTAATTTGATTAATCTATGCATGTTACTAATGTTTTTGTTTCTAGGAAATTACTGGGAAAGTTTTAAATACTCTCTCTCAAGCATTGATCTTTTTCCAAAAAGCATATTAAGTTAATTAATTAATTCATATGTTTTAAAGAAAGTAAAATTAATATGTAATCCATAAATTAACTCTTTCCTGTTTTAAGTTTCTATATTATCTTAATAAAAAGTACTAAATCAAATTTATTTAACAAATACAGGACTCAAGAGAACTGGAAAGAGCTGTAGATTAAGGTGGCTTAATTATCTTCGTCCTGATGTTCGTCGTGGAAACATTACTCTTGAAGAACAACTCTTGATCCTTGAACTTCATTCGCGTTGGGGCAATCGGTATGTAGAAACTTGATCGATGTGCTATTTAATTATATATTTTAATGGCGGCTTTCGTACATGTTGAAGTTGTAATTTATTTATTAATTACATTAAACATGCATATATATAGGTGGTCAAAAATAGCACAACACTTGCCAGGAAGAACAGATAATGAAATCAAGAATTATTGGAGGACAAGAGTTCAAAAGCATGCAAAACAATTGAAATGTGATGTCAACAGCAAGCGATTTAAGGACACTATGCGTTATCTTTGGATGCCACGATTGGCTGAACGGATCGGCCAAGCAGCTAATTCCACCACCATAACCACGACCGTAGATTCTTCCACGCGAAAACCCGTCACCACGACATACCCACCGAACCAAATTAACATGGATAACATTGGTACAAGCCAGTTGGTAATGCCTAACAATTGTTCAAGTTATGGGAATAATCAAATTAACCCTAGCAGCTGCATACAAGAAAATTCAGGCAACAATGAGGTTTCAGTGGTGTCCAACTTGACTGATTGGTATTATCCGGCCAGTCAGAGCGAAAACCAAGATTTCTTTCAAACAAACAACCTTATTGGTGATGGGTTCAACGGCTCTCTAATCAGCCCCTCGTGTTATCTCAGTGAAACGAAGGGTTTTGAATCAACGATGGAACAAAACAACCAATGGTTCGATGGTAGCGCTTGTGACTTCTCGGACAATCTGTGGAATGTTGATGACATCTTATTTCTTCAACAACAATTCAACAACATGTGATGAGTGACCAAATTATATTGGATCAAGTTTAGACAACATACGTACATTACGTATATTATATATATATATATATATATATATATATGTTGTTTGTTTACGTGTTAATGGAATTTATTTGATATCAAATGATCTTTTGATAATTCCATTAAAACTAAACAAACATCATGAATATAGAAGGTTTAATTCAATGAATTTATTGTTGATTTGTATGACAAAAGAATCATGTTTTTCCTTTTTATTTTTAAGGTGGTTTTATTCTTTTATGAAAGTATAATTGTTATTGTAATTATTCTAATTCCTCAACTCAACTCTTGGTAACTTAAATATTTATAAATTAAAATTTTCAGAAGAAAAAAATAATATTGAAGGGGAGTTTGATTGTTTGGAATCCAACATAATTGGGTACTAAGTGAGATAGAAAGAATTCGAATTATTCATCCCTTTTGCTTATTTTACCTAATGTATTTTAATTTACATCATATCTAATTTATAGTTTTCTTTCATCATAGAGTAAAATAAAAAAAAATTATGAAAGAACTGAAAATTCATTTCGTGTGACACAAACACATAAACATAAACTATAAATATAAATATAAATATAAATATATACACACGTGTGTGTGTATATATATATTTAATTTATGTTTGTGAGATATAGATTATGATTTATTATATCAGGCTGCTGAAAAGAAATTAAGCTTAAGTTTAAAATAAAATATTATTTGCTTTTTATTTTTTTAATCAGAAAGTATAAATATAATATAAAATAAAGAGATATTTATATAGAATTAGCCGATACATTGCGTTTGTGTTCATACTTCATACACATGGTTAAATTTTACCATTTATAATAAGGTAAAACGTAAACAATATAATCAGATTTTATTGTATATATATCACCAATAATGAATAATATAAGGATATTACTATGCGTACATCCCTTGTCTCGTATGTTTTTTGTTAATAACGTTAAACCCAGTAATTAAATTTAATTTCTGTCTCACATTAAGATTGAGATGTATGATCGATCAGTAATAAGAATGTGTACGTATAGATTAATTAACCCTGATGTAATATAAGAAAAACTGGAGTAAAAATGATTTAATAGTTAATATAAATCAACTTAATTAATTTATAATATGTTTGCATAATTGAAAAATGGAAAGTACTGTGTTTCACTAATGGTTTTCTGCATCGTGTGATGGAAATAATTGGTTCCACTAACTTTATAATATAATATATAGTTTAGTAAGTTAAAATAATGATACATTACATCAACTCGTGGAATTTTTGAAACCTAGTTATGTAGGCCATCAAGTAAATAAAAGTGATACAAGTATTAAATTAAACGAAACCGATGTCCTACTTCTAGATTTTCTTTTATTTTATTAATTTTATTATACTTTAATTACAAAATGAATATTAATTATCTAAAATATCCTTAAAATACAATCTAATAGAATAACTTTAAAGAGGGTATATGTTATGTAAAATAATAAAAACTAAGTGTATTATAAACAAAAAAAAAAGTATATATGTGAAACTTTCTCATACGTATACTAATAAATTAATATTGAGTTGGACTAATCAAAGTTTAATTGCATGGAACTAGGCATGTGATTTAACCACGTGAAAACTAGGTTAAAGTTATGATTTTATAAAAGTATTACATTTTAAGAGATCATCGAATAATTTGGATTATCATGGGATTAAGTTTTAAAATATGATAACGAGATTGTGTATTGGATATATTAAACTGGTTATAACATAGAAACGTATATAAGTTGAGCTTCTTCCTTACTTGCTTTCGTTCAAAACTTTTAACCAAAACCTAAGAAAGTACTGTTGTGTGTGTGAATTGTGATCCCAAACATAACCAATTCAGAGATTTAATCAACTTCTTGTTGTGTCCACAGTATATTCACATACAAGGTATAAAAACTTAAGGACTCAAAAGAGGCGGCATGCTTTTTCAAAGAAACTCGTGTACTCATTTGATTCGTGGTAGCTAACTCTAACTATCCCGATGATCTAAATTTGTCTCAGCCCGATCTATCAGTCCCTGTACGCACAATGAATCTTCACAGATTAATCTTGGCTCTACAGATAAGCCACTACAAGAAAATTGTCATTTAGTGGCACAAAAAAGTGTCATTATATCTTACTTTTGATCGATGACACTTATGAAAAAGAGAGTAAGTATAGAGCAATCTTTTACCCATACTTTTTTCAAAGTAGTGATACAAAAATTTTGTCACAAAATACTTGAGGCCTATACCCACAACATTTTTAGTCACTATATATCTATACCCATCCACTTTTACCCACTCTTTTTGTTTTAAAAAAGTGTCACTATATGTGTCAAAATCTTTTACCTACACAACAAAAATAGTGGGTAAAAGTGGAGTGGGTACAAATATATAGTGACTAAAAATGTATGTGGGTATAGGCTTCAAGTATTTTGTGACAAAATTTTTGTGTCGCTACTTTTGAAAAAAATGTAAAAGATTGCTCTATATCTACTTTTTTCAAAAGTGTCACTAAAGTAATATATAGTGACACTTCGTTTGTGTCACTAAAAGCGTGTGTCAATAAATGATACTTTTCTTGTAGTGAGCCCTGAACCCCCAATATGCAATAACATGACTAATAGACCCCCCAGAGTATAATCCAAATAGACTCCAAGGCCCAAAAGCCTAATCTGGCCAAAAGGGCTGATTGCGGTCGCACTCAACCTAGCGCGATCACGCCCTCACTGCAGTCGCGCTCAACCCATCGTGTGGTGCGCTTCCACCGCGGCCCGTGCACATGAACCCTAGCCCGAGCTCGACCCCGTACAGTCTTAAAACCACCGTGGCCGCGATCGAGACAATTTGTCGGTCCCCTACTTCTATCCAGCCGCTGCCCAGGGAAACTTTAAATCCCCAACTCGAATTCCAGCTATATAAACTTACAAAAACATTATATAATCATTCACAAACACTTGGTAGACCAATTCCCAACTTATGGTAGCTTATAACATAATCAAACTCAATCAATATGAGGATTTCTTACCTTGCAATTGGAGAGCACAACTTGAAGCTGAATCTCAATCAATTCTTCAAATCATTGGCTTTGTTTTCTGATTGCTAGTAACAGCAAACACACACAACACACTCTTGTTACTTTCTTTGGAAGTGAAGAAAAGAAGGCAAAGGTTTAAACGTGGTATACATATATACGTATTCGATATATCGCAGGTTCGACATCGATATTTGACCTCGTTATCAATAGTTCACACTTCACATTAATATGCCCCATTTAACCTCGTGAATCCATAATTATTATTAATCCACTAATATTACAATCTGGAGCCACGTATGATCAATCCTGACACGTATAATCAACTAATCAGGACATAATTGGACCACACAATTATCAGTATCAAATTTAGTCAATGAGATAATTACATGTACCTGTTCAGAAGTCGGGGTGTTACAGTAAATTAACATAACTAATTTTAGACAAATTTGAATATAATTACTGATTTTAATTTAAAAACCTATTGATTATTTTAAATTTTAAATTTTGATTTGAATTTGAGTTTAAATTTAAATTATATCTAACTTTATCTTCATACATAACTAATATAGAAATACTTAAAGTTTGATTTATATTTTAATTCAAACTATTTTTTATGTATTATTAAATACTATTTTTTTATCATGTTTTTAAAATCTGAAGAATCTTATTGCAAACGGGCTAAAAAAGAAAAAATTTACTAGAGGAAGAAGAGAACTACAAGGAACTAGGATAAACAAACACTCCAACAAAAAGACCTCATCAAAGTAAAGAAACCACAAAACAGAAACTAACTCTCACGCTCGCATGTGGTTCGCTTGTTTTTTTATAGGTTTATTATTGAAAAATATTATCATGATTTTACGTTTTTGTCTCTTCATGTTATTTTTTTCTAAAAATTACTCAAATTTAATTTTTTTTCTTTCTAATTTAGTGAAATTTGATTGTTAGACCTGGTTTTTTAGTTTTTAGAAAACTCAGCTTACCAATTATAACTAGACTCTAATAGTCAAATTTCACAATACTAAAAATGCAAATTAACTAAATAACTTTTCTAGAAAAAAATAAAATTTGAAGACGAAAACTCAAAACTCATAAAAACATATTAATATATGAATTTTTCTAAATAGAGGTAACACATCAACCTCCAAAACCTTAACTCTAACATCCTCCATGACAAAAACTACACGACTCATCCATGTCAATAAAAATTAAATCATATTAAAATAAAACATGCTCCATGAAATAATTTTCTTTTCTATTTTCCTTTTAGACAATTTTTCATTTCACTTTTCAAAATATCATTTTTTTTTATATTCTTTCTCACTTACTTTTCTATTATAAAACACATTTACTTTATATTTATATTTTTTTCAATCACCTACCATATATTTATTTTTTTTATATTCTCTTTTTTACATTTCTGTTACCTATCATATATTTTTTAAACTGAAAAATGCATATTATAAACAAGTTTAAACTCTTTCCCAAATAATTTCCTACCATGGAGTTATATGAAACGCCCCGTTCTAATAACACAACATTTTTACTATAATCTGCAACATGAACCTCAAATTCAGAGTACGCTAAATAAATTATCTAGTTTTTACAACAAAATCGAAAGTCTAGGATCTACCCATCCCAAACAGATTCGGAATATTTACAAATTTTGCGAAAGTCTATCTGATACCACGAATCCTCAAACTCTTGACCCTGAAGCTGGTGCTTTCTCCTTATCAGCTAAACCTGAAACATTGTCCGCGCAATCGGGAAAGAATCGGAGTCTCACTTAAACATTGCTTCAGCTCCTGAAAGGCTTGCTCCTGCGGCTCACCCCAAATGAATCTCACGTTACACTCTTTTAAATCCATTACAGGTTGAGTATTACTTTGAGTTTGTCAGATTCTTTAACTGCACAACATACAGATACCAAGAAGAAATGAATACCACCACCCGATGGTGTGATCATAGAGACAGTGAATAGAGACTCTCGTCTGTAGCGTTCAACTGGAAAGACTCTAGTAAAACCACACAGACTAAACAGACTTACACCAAGTGCGTGAACAATCACTGACACGAAAACACATTCTTGACTATCTTCAGGTTATGGGCCCTATGAATCAGACAAGTAACGAATAAGTAAAATGATTACAATAGAAGTGGAATGACCGAGATACTATAGAGATCGCATCACATATTTGAATAAGACTGATATCATGTATGTGCAACAATCAAAAATTCTGACAACTCTTAATTAAGGTTGAAATCATAACTTACTAAATCCATGACAGAGGGTGCCATTTTTTTACCTTATTGGTAAATACTCTTATGTTATGTTCTCAGTTTAGTTATTTAATTATTTGATTATTTAATACGCATTTGATATATCCACTAGAAGCTTTGCAACATACTCCACCATATAACTCTCCGAACAGTAGCTCGGACGAAATGTCTTCTCTGAACATTCTAACTAATCCAGAGCCTTCACAGGCTCCATAGTGTTGAATATCGTGGCTCTCGTCTTCATCCCTAGTGCGGAAATTAAATTTATGAATTTAGTTACCAATTTTGTTTTATGTTCTTACATGATTTGTTTATGGTCTTGCTCATAAGGGTATATGAGTATATATATTTATGTATGTTACAGTTAAATCCTATCTTAACCGTACCCAATTTCCTAAGGCCATCAGGGTAGACTTGAACTCGTAAAATCATAACTTAAGCTAATAGTGATCATGCATACTACGGTTTATAACTAAGTACCTAAGAGATACTTAATTCATTTAAACCAAAACCTGTCTCTGATATTGAAACGCTCCATTCTAATAACGCGACGCTTTTACTATAATCTGCAACATGAACCTCAAATTCAGAGTACGCTAAATAAATTATCTAGTTATTACAACATAATCGAAAGTCTAGGGATCTACCCATCCCAATTACAAATTCAGAATATTTACAAATTTTGCGGAAGTCTATCTGATACCACGAGTCCTCAAACTCTTGAGGATATGTTACGAGCCTGCGTGTTAGAGTTCGATGGGAACTGGGATGCCCATTGCCGTTGATCGAGTTTTCTTATAATAACTTGTATCATTCTTCTATCGGCATGGCACCGTTTGAGGCGTAATATGGTCGTAGATGTCGTACACCCACGTGTTGGCGAGAGGTGGGTGGGAGACCTATTGGCAGACCCGAGTTATTGCAGATTGCGCATGATAAGATCCAGATTATCCGCGAACGATTGTGGGCTGCTCAGGATCGACAGAAGACGTATTTAGATAAGAGACATCAACCAGTGGAGTTTGAGGTTGGTAGTTTTGTGATGTTGAAGGTGTCGCCCTGAAAAGGTATTATGAGATTCGACAAGAGAGGCAAGCTTAGCCCTAGATTTATTGGACCTTATCGGATTTCAGAGCGTATTGGTGCACATGCATATCTATTAGATTTGCCACCAGAGTTGGCTGGTGTGCACGATGTCTTTCATGTCAGCTATTTACGAAAATGTTTGAAGAATGCCGAGGAGATTGTGCCAACTCAGGATGTTCAGATCGATCATCGACTCAGATTTGTCGAGGAGCCCGAGCAGATAGTTGATGAGAAGATCAGCAAGTTGAGGAATCGACAGATAGAGATGGTTTTAGTGAGATGGCGGCACCACCGTGGACCGAATCATACGTGGGAGCCGAAGGCGGAGATGATGGCGAAGTACCCCGACCTGTTCAATTCGATATGATCTCGAGGACGAGATCAATCCAACTTGTAGGAGATTGTAACACCCATTAATTTCAAGGTAATTAATTAAATTCGAGTCATTTAATTTAATTATTAATTTGAGAAAGTAGGATATAAATTATCAAATTTCATGGTTTGTATTTAAAATGTTAAATTTTGTAGTTTAAGAATTAAGAAATAATTATATATATATATATATATATATATATATATATATATATATATATATATATATATATATATATATATATATATATATATATATATATATATATATATATATATATATATATATATATAGGGGGGTTCAATGAAAAACCACCATGCACCGGAAAACTTGTGAAAACCGCACTGCACCACCACAAATGCATCAAATTCCCCGTGTGATGCATCAAAATCCCTCGTGATGCATCAAATTTCCCGTATGATGCATCAAATTCCAGCGTGATGCATCATCTTATTTACGATCATGACACCGCGTTTTTCATGAAATGCACCAAATCGGACGGTATGCGTAGGTTTCCATAGTTTTCACGTGCATAGTGGTTTTTCATTGAACCAACCCTTATATATATATATATATATATAAATCTCATCATATTCATGATGGAAAGTAAAGAAAAAAAAAAAGAAATTAAATTTATTTAATATACATGCATGCATGAACATATCATTATGATCACCATCATCATCATCCAACCTTTTTCATGTATATATACATATAAAACCCTATTAATATTTTGATCACCACAAACACACACATACATTGTTGAATCTGAGTTTTTGGGCTGGAAAATTAAAGTTAGATCAACCACTTTCATCATCATCATCATCAAATCAAAACAACCATTGTTAAGCTTTTGAGGTAACAATCAAAACTTCATTCTCATTCCCGTATGAAATTTCAAGTGATGTTAGAATTCATGATATGATTATAAATATTGTGTACTAAACTAACAATGAATACCCAACAACCTCTAATATGATTATCTTCATCATTTTCTTGCTTTAAAAGTTTCAAATGTTCATCAATGGTGGTTTAAATGGGTTTTGTGATTCAATCCGAAAATAGGCACAACATTGATAGAAATGTGATTAGAAATCATCATAGAATATTTTTAGATGTTTAAACCCGGTTTGGAGCTGTTCGGTGGTGACAGCGGCGGCGCCTCTGTCTGCTCGTCTTCTGGCTTCCATCGAGAGAGAAGGCATAAGATTCGAGGGAGTAGTCTGATGTGGCCGAAATCCGACCGGAGTGAGGGGGGTTCAGCGTCGGCGGCGGCCACCGGCGCCACATCCTTCATTTTCTTCTTCTCTGTTTGTCTTGGCTGAGGGCTGTCTGCCTCTTTCCTTTTCTTTCTATTACCCAACCGAGAGGGAGAGATGAGAGTAAAGTTTGTGGTTGTTGTGTGGAGGATTCGTCTGCGCCGGAGCTACCTTGACCGGCGGCGACTTGTTTTTCGGTTTGAGGGCAGCGATGATTTCATTGTCTACAGAGATGCATCTTTTACACGATCTCGGGTTTGTTTTTATCCAATGGGGAAGAGTGATCACTATCGCTTCAATACAGTTGAAGATCCACGAGAGAAACTAATGAACTCATGAATTAGAGTTGCCGGCAATGGTGTTCGCGTTGAAGTTATGGAGAAACTATTTATATGACACAAGATATCAACTCTTCACTGACCATACGAGCTGGAAGTACATCTTCGACCAGAAGGTGCTGAATATGAGACAATAGCGTGACATGAAGTTGATTAAAGACTATGATTGCGAGATCCTTTACCACCCTGGTAAAACGAATGTAGTTGCTGATGTGTTGAGTAGTAAGTTCTATTCTGGTGTATTGTGTTGTGCGATGGCATGTCCCCCTGCGAAGAATTCTATGATTGCAGATCTTTTGAGATATCAGTCTGAGGCGTCATCGGCAGAGCATCTAAAGTCTAAGCGCATGGTTGGCTATATAGAGCGTCTTTTTCCTGATAGTCGAGGGGCATTGTTGTTTGATTCGCGGATTTGGATTCCTAGACTTGGTGGTTTGCGTGATATTTTGTTGGCTGAGGCTCATAATTCTCGATTATTTGTCCATCCGGGTACTACGAAGATGTATCGCGATCTACATTATGATTTTTGGTGGCCCGGCTTGAAGCAGGATGTGGGTCGATTTGTAGAGCAGTGTGCCATTTGTTTGCAAGAGAAGGTTGAGCATCAAAATCCATATTGCAGTTTACCGCCTTTACCTATTCTACAGTGGGAACCGAAAGACCCGTCATACCGAATCCTTCTACAAACACCCTTAGCATTATCACATTCAAATAAAAAAAGGGTAACTCACCCTCTGGGGGCTTCCAACGAATAGTCTCACAGTAACGTGGCGGTGGTATATCACGTAACCCAATGTGAAGGGAGACAAAAAGAGTTTGAACCCTGAACCATCACTATGGATTTTATGTCCCCAACCACTAGGCTACAAACATGAACTAAAGATTCATGTGATTTCCCACATAGAACACACACACATGGACACGTGCACATGCCAATACACACATACATATATGGTTGGGATCATTACGGAACCTATATTTATTATCATTCAAAATTAAAAACACAATCATGTTTAAATTAAAGTTACACACGTGATATGTAAATTTCAGATACATTCTCTAATTATATGTCCTTAAAAAGTTTGTGAATGGTCAGCCAAGTGAATGATCATTCACATCATCTGCATGATTTTCTTCAACCATAGATTTATTTTTTGAATTTTAATGTGTAAATGTATGATTCTTTTTATAAGAAGTATTATAATATTTGTTTATATATATTTGTGTAAAAAAAACCTATGAATGATCATTCACATAAGAATGTCGATACTTTCGATTATTTAAGATACTCTTTGAACTTAACTATATATAGGCTTATATATATTTAGCTTCTAATTTGATCTTATATATAGATTTGGGTTCAAATGAGTATCGTTAGTTTTGCGGAGTACCGGAGGTACCTAGTTTAAAACCATTTTTATTTGAAAATTTTTTCATAATCATGTTTAAATTAATAATACAAGACTACTTGTAAAAAATCACACATAAACACACACTAGAACTATGTGAAACGTGCATATTCACATAAACTGCACTTTTGTGAACGTGTGTTCATACTAAGCATGTTCACATAAACTTTGTTCATGTTCACATGACTTTTAAAATGCTAGAAAGTGTGAATGTATGTAATTTTTTTATGAATAGCCTTATATTATTTGAATCTAAAGGAATATGAAAGAAAATTTAAAAAAAAAAACTTTTTTTTTTCGGAGTATATTCACATCCGAAACTCGTGTCTTCACAGGTACTCACAGTACTCTGCATTTTTTAGGTACTCACACGAACCATATTACATATATATATATATATATATATATATATATATATATATATATATATATATATATATATATATATATATATATATATATATATATATATATATATATATATATATATATATATATATAAGGAATGGTTCTATTGATAACCATAAATATTGTGAGAACTTAAGAACCTATTATGACTTTTAGATTAATAGAAACAATGGTTGATATATTGGATGACAATTTTGTAGTTATTGAGAACTTTGATACTGGGGCTTCCTGAAAAGATGTGAAAATTGAATATTTAGAAGAAGAAAAAAATCTGTTTTCTCTCTTTCTCTCTCTTACTTTTTTCATTTTCATTTTATTTTTATTTCATGAGAATAGATTTTTATGGTAAAAAAACGTTTTTTATAAAAAAAATATTTTTTTTCTATATAGAAAATTATTTAATTGCTAAAAAATTAACTTATTCTATATATAAATATTATGTGTCTATATAAAATGTTATATAATTCTATATCTTTTAATGTTGATTAGCATTACTATTCATAATCTATGTAGAATGTTATGTTTCTTGTATTATTTTCTATGTAGATTATCATGTAATCTACGTAGAATGTCGTGTATAATGTCAAGTATCATATATTCTACGTAGATTACATTATAATTTATATAGATTACATGTAACAATACTATTCATAAACTATGTAGAATGTTATGTTTCTTGTATTATATTCTATGTAAATTATCATGTAATCTACGTAGATTATCATGTATTCTACATAGATTATCATGTAATCTACGTAGATTATCATAGAATCTACGTAGAATGTCGTGTAGAATGTCAAGTATCATATATTCTACATACATGATAATCTATATAGATTATATGATAATCTACATATATTATCATGTAATCTATATAGATTATATACATAAATAATCATGTACTCTACGTATATTCTACATATATATACTATGTAAATTATCATGCAATATACGTATATTCTATGTAGATTATCATGTAATCTACGTAGAATGTCGTGTAAAATGTCACGTATCATATATTATACGTTGATTACATGATAATCTATATAGATTATATGTAACATTACGTAGATTATCATGTAATCTATGTAGATTATCATAGAATCTACATAGAATGTCGTGTAGAATGTCAAGTATCACATATTCTACGTATATTACATGATAATCTATATAGATTATGTGTGATTTTTTACAAGTAGTCTTGTATTATATTCTATGTAGATTATCATGTAATCTACGTAGATTATCATGTAATCGACATGGAAAGTCGTGTAAAATGTCAAGTGTCATATATTCTACGTATATTACATGATAATCTATATAGATTATATAATAATCTACATAGAATATCATGTAATCTATATAGATTATATACATAGATTATCATGTAATCTATGTATATTTTATGTTGATTATCATGTAATCTACGTAGAATGTCGTGTAGAATGTCAAGTATCATATATTCTACGTAGATTACATGATAATCTATATATATTATATGTAACATAACTATTCATAATTTATGTACAATGTTATGTTTCTTATATTATATTCTATGTAGATTATCATGTAATCTACATAGATTATCATAGAATCTACGTAGAATGTCAAGTATCATATATTTTACGTAGATTACATGATAATCTATATAGATTATGTGTGATTTTTTACAAATAGTCTTGTATTATATTCTGTTTAGCTTATCATGTAATCTACGTAGATTATCATGTAATCTACGTAGAATATCGTGTAAAATGTCAAGTATCATATATTCTACGTAGATTACATGATAATCTATATAGATTATATGATAATCTACATAGATTATCATGTAATCTATATAGATTATATACATATATTATCATGTAATCTACGTATATTCTATGTAGATTATCATAGTATCTACGTAGAATGTCGTGTAGAATGTCAAGTATCATATATTTTATGTAGATTACATGATAATCTACATAGAATGTACGGAGAATCTACATAGATTATCATGTAATGTATGTAGATTATATACATAGATTATCATGTAATCTACGCATATTCTATGTAGATTATCATGTAATCTAGGTAGAATATATTCTACGTATATTCTACGTAGATTAACATGTAATCTACGTAGAATATCGTGTAGAATGTCAAATATCATATATTCTACGTAGATTACATGATAATCTATATAGACTATATATGATAATGTACGTAGATTATCATGTAATCTACGTAGATTACCATAGAATCTACGTAGAAACATAACATACTACATAGATTATGAATAGTAATGTTAATCTACATAAAAAGATATAGAATTATATAAAATTCTATATAGACACATAATATTTCTATATAGAATACGTTAATTTTTTACCAATTAAATAATTTTCTATAAAGAAAACAATATTTTTTTATAAAAAACGTTTTTTTACCATTAAAATCAATTCTAATGAAAGAAATTATAATGAAAAAAAAGGTAAGAAAGTGAAAGTGAAAAAGAGATGCATATAATAAAAAGGGTGGAGATAAAGATAATATTTTTTATTCTAAAAATACACTTTTGATTCAAGGGCTCTAAAATGTTTTTAAGTTCTTACCATATATTAGGTTCTTAAAAGAACCTCTCCCTATATATATATATATATATATATATATATATATATATATATATATATATATATATATATATATATATATATATATATATATATATATATATATATATATATATATATATATATATATATAAACATTACTATTCATTGTGTTTTTGGTATATTTTATATCAGTTGCATACCAAGTGTTCGATAAAATGTCTAAATGAAATCTTATTTTTTTTGTTTCAATGTGTTTTTGGTATATTTTATCATTTAATCTACGTAGAATATATAATACTTGACATTCTACACGACATTCTACGTAGATTGCATGACATTCTACTTAGATTGAATGCCATTCTACATACATTGAATGTCATTCTACGTAGATTGTACATAGATTGAATGTCATTTACGTAGGATATATGATACTTGACATTCTACACGACATTCTACGTAGATTGCATGACATTCTACGTAGATTGTACATAGAATATGTTCGTCGATACTCTACGTAGATTGCATGTCATTCTACGTAGATTACATGTCATTCTATGTAGATTGAATGTCATTCTATGTAGATTACATGTTATTCTAAGTAGATTAACAGTTTTATTCTATGTATTTTTGGTATATTTTATATCAGTTGCATACTAAGTGTTTGATAAAATGTCTAAATGAAATCTTTTTTTTGTTTCAATGTGTTTTTGATATATTTTATCATGTAATCTATGTAGAATATATGATATTTGACATTCTACACAACATTCCACATAGATTGCATGTCATTCTACGTAGATTGCATGACATTCTACGTATATTGTACATAAAATATGTTCGTCGATACTCTACATAGAATATGACAGATTCATTTTTCATTGTTTTATAATGAAGATTATTTGTAAGATATTAGATATATATGAATGTAATAGTTATCAGATGTTTTACATGATAATATATGTAAATTACATGATAATCTACATAGAATATATAATACAAGACTATTTGTAAAAAATCACACATAATCTATGTAGAATGTTATGCTTATTATATATTTTATATATTTTTATGTTTCTTATACATTTAATTTCTATATCTTTTTATGTAGATGTACATTAACATTCAATGTGTTTTTGGTATATCTTATCATGTAATCTATGTAGAATATATGATACTTGACATTTTACATGACATTCTACGTGAATTGAATGACATTCTACGTAGATTGCATGCCTATCTACGTAGATTGAATGCCATTCTACGTAGATTGCATGACATTCTACGTAGATTGTACATAGAATATGTTCGTCGATACTGTACGTAGATTGCATGTCATTCTACGTAGATTGAATGTCATTCTACGTAGATTGCGTGACATTCTATGTAGAGTATCGACGAACATATTCTATATACAATCTACGTACATTGGACAGATTGATTTTCCATATTTTATAATTAAAATTATTTGTAAGATATTATATTTATAGTGAATGTAATAGTTATTAAATGTTTCACATGATAATCTACGTTGATTACATGACAATCTACGTAGATTACATCATAATCTACATAGAATATAATACAATAGTAGTTGTAAAAAATCACACATAATCTGTGTAAAATGTTATGTTTCTTATATATTTAATATATTTTTATGTTTCTTATACATTTCTATAACTTTTTATGTAGATTAACATTACTATTCAATGTGTTTTTGATATATTTTATCATGTAATAATCTACGTAGAATATATGATAATTGACATTCTACACGACATTCTACGTAGATTGCATGTCATTCTACGTAGATTGCATGCTATTCTACGTATATTGCATGTCATTCTACGTAGATTAAATATCATTCTACGTAGATTGAATGTCATTCTACGTAGAATGCATGACATTCTACGTAGATTGTACATATAATATGTTCGTCGATACTCTACATAGAATATGACAAATTCATTTTTCATGTTTTATAATGAAGATTATTTGTAAGATATTAAATTTATAATGATTGTAATAGTTATTGGATGTTTTACATGATAATCTACGTAGATTAAATGATAATCTAAATAGAATATAATACAAGACTACTTGTAAAAAATCACACATAATCTATGTAGAATGTTATGTTTCTTATATATTTCATATATTTTATTATTTTTTATACATTTCTATATCTTTTTATGTAGATTAACATTACTATTCAATGTCTTTTTGATATATTTTATATCAGTTGCATACCAAGTGTTTGATAAAATGTCTAAATAAAATCTTTTTTTTTGTTTCAATGTTTTTTTTGATATATTTTATCAGGTAATCTACGTAGAATATATGATATTTGACATGCTACACGACATTCTACGTAGATTGCATGACATTATACGTAGAATGCATGACATTCTACGTAGATTGTACATAGAATATGTTCGTTAACATATTCTATATAGAAAAAAAAATATTCTATATAAACATATAATATTTCTATTAAAAATACGTTATTTTTTTAGCAATTAAATAATTTTCAATATAGAAAAAATAAATTTTTTTATAAAAAAACGTTTTTTTACTTTAAAAATCAATTATAATGAAAGAAAAATAAAATGAAAATGAAAAAAATAAGAGAGAGAAAGAGAAAAAGCAGATTTTTTTCTTCCAAAAATACAATTTTCACACATTTTCAAGATTCTCCACTATCAAAGTTTAAAATAATTACAAAATTACCATCCAATATATCAACCATTGATTATCATTAATCCAAAGGCTATAAAAGGTTCTTAGGTTCCCACATTTTTTATGGTTCTTAGAAGAACCCTCCTCTATATATATATATATATATATATATATATATATATATATATATATATATATATATATATATATATATATATATATATATATATATATATATATATATATATATATATATATATATATATATATATATATATATAATGCAATTTGTATCTTTAAAAGTCTTCAGTTTGGAGGTAAAGTTCCTCAAACATCAAAGGAAACATTTTTGTTGGACTTTATTAGTACCATATTTTTCCCCTTTTTGGTATATTACATTTGACATGTCAAATCTTATTCATACCTGTTGGACCAATTGGTTAATGGTTTTTGGACCGTCTGTTTATACTAGAACACATGTTTGGCATATTAAAAAAAAGGAAAAATAATTGCGGAAGTTAATGTAAACTATAAAATTTAATGATAAAGGTATTGTAAAAAATAATCGAGAAATATAACGTAAAATTTTAGTTTAATCGAGAAATAACATGAAATTCAAATTTTAGACCAAAAAAGATAATCAAATGTTATTATTTTACATAAAAAAAAGATCATAGAAATTAAATTTTTACCTTTGTAATTGGTCATCAATACTCATTTTTGACAAAATTGAATTTTACGTTACCTTTTGTGGTCTAAAAAATTTCACATTATCTTTATCGTCAACTTTTAAATTTTATTTAACATTTCTTGGTTGGTAATTTGTCTAAAAAATACCAAAAAAATTAAAACTTGTTTATGTTTGTATAGTTTTTTAACGGATAATGATTATGATACATAAGTTAATAAAAATTTACGAAGACTCATTATATTTTGTTAATGTTGGCAAAAGATACAAAGAACTTTATATTTATGTTATATATTCCTTCAAGAATCGTAGCCATCACTTAACTACTTGTGGAGTTTCTTACATAACAAGCAAATTTTCGAAAAAAAAAACCTTAAAATATATATTTTTTCGATTAAGTTATTTGTTCATTTTTATTGCCCGATAAATTGCCGAATAAGCTCCTTAATCAATTAAAACAAGTCCATTTGAAATGTTGCAGGTTGCAACTTTACGTTTACCGAACTATATACGCACACACATAACATCCATGTGACAAAATATACATAAATGACATACATTTTCATTTAAGTTCTTCAATCAAATATTTAATGCTTCTAATCTAGAATGAAAAAAGATTATAAAACAACACATTAAAGGATTTATGTAAGTAAATAAAAATAAATCTTAATTTTCGTCACATCTATTTAACTTATTGCATTTATTATATTAATAAAAGAAAATGTTTAGCGTCACATGTCGCTTTCATGCTTAACACAAATTTTGTTTTCTCATCCAAGTTTTCATATATAAGCTAGCTCCTTAATTAGTTATCAAATTTATATTTAAAAGTGTAACATCCCAATTTTGGAAAAAGTACGTGAAATTATTTAATTGGGTTAATCATAATATTATTACTGAGTTTGGCGAACTATTGAGTTATACGTGGAATTGTCGCGTGAAAAGATTTTGGGTTAACCGGTTTACAAGATTAAGTTTTATAAAGATTATAATCTTGGTGATTATTAATTAATTTGAAGCCCAGCGATATAAAATTGTGTTTTATGATAGCGGGATCAGATATTGGGTGTCGGACCAAGTTAAACCCAAAACATATATAATGTTCACCTCTTTGCTTCCCTAATTCATTTCCATCCAGAGATTAAAGTGCATGTGTGTTTTTGTGACTTCTAGTTGCTGCAACAGCAAGAGAAGTGAAATTTAACCTGGGATTCAAGCTACAAATCTACATCAACTTCTTCTTTTGGGTCTAGGTGAGTTTTGAGCTCAAATTTGTGGACTAATTGTTGTTGGTTGTTAGTAATTAATTAAATTGAGTTTAATTGTGTTTCTGAGTAAATTCGGGGTGGTTTAATAGTGGCTTATTGAGCTGAAATGAGATTTGGGGAGATTCCCTCGGCTGTTTTCAAAGAGCTGAACCGCCTCTGCTCGTCCGTGATCGCGAGCCGCGATGTTCTTGAGATGAGCCCCGGGCCGCGTTGCCCTGGACACGATGGGTCACGGGCGGTTTGAGTTGAGCGTGGCCGGGATCGGGGGAGCGCGGTGGCGATCACGATGATCAATGCACAGGTTTAAGGTTAGGGTTTTGGGCTTCGTGAGTCTCGTGGTTGGGTTTCCGTGTTTGTGTGTGTGTCGTGGGAGTTGTGTATAGAGTTATTGAGCTGTGATTGTGATATCGTGTATTATATTGTGATTCCAGGGTATCGAGTTGATAGGGTAGGGGATACGGGCAGGGAACCGAGACTTGAGGAGTGAATTTCCAGGGTTAGGTGAGTTTGCATGTTTTTCTGAGACACATGTACGATTATTTATTTATACTTGCATGATCTTTCACCGAGCCTTCTTTATGAGACTATTACAAGCTTGCTAACGAGTTTTACTACTGAGTTCTTATCATACACGTAAGAATTGAGTTTTATATTATGAGATTTAACACACATGAGCTATCGAGTTACTAAACCGCAGGCTGGGCAGGGGTCGGGTCGCTCCCGATTCCCTTTTGAGCTCCCGACGACTGTTTTGTGCGGTCTAGGGATTTGGATACGTGGATTCGTTACACGGGTTGAGTACCTATTCTGAGCTATCTTGTGGGATCTCATATATCTGTTCGGTAGAGAACGTTGAACGTTTTATTAATTTTACTTTTATTGAGTTCTATAATCGTACAACTAACATTTGCATTCTCACCAGCTTTAGCTGACCTGTGTTTTAAATATGTGTATCTCAGGTGATCGGAGTTTTAGTAGGCCTACTGGACCCAAGTAGGTTTACCTTGTCAGACGTTCGAGGAGTTAGCTACCTTTTTTAGAGGTAGTTATATTTTGGGGACTGTATGTATATACTTCAGATATTATGTAGTTTAATCAGAGATTTGTGTGACTTAATATGTAAATTAAAGTTTAAAATTATTGGGGTTTCCACGTGTGTATATTGGGAATAGCTAGGGATTATTATTTCATATTCCTGTTGACGTGTTATTTACGTGACATTAGGAAGTAGTTAGAGGGTGTTACAAAAACTGATGTAAAAATATAATTAAGCACTATCTAATTGAACTCTTATAAATAGAAAACAATCTTTTTAAATGAATAAAATAACTTTCAGATTTACTCCTAATTTTAGCTAACTATGCATTTAATATATATTTAAAAAGTAAAAATAATGCAATATTGGTAATGAAATGTTTTATAAACTTATTTATTTATAAAAGATTTAAATTATGTTCTATGTAAAAACAAATCTTTAAATTTTTATTTATACATAAAAATATAAAAATAAAAAATTTAAACAATGAATACTATTCATACATATTTAAAATAGAATAATTTTAAATCTCTAACAGCAAAAAATAATACTATTTTCTCTTTTTATAAGAAAAAAATAAAAACGTAATACTATTTTCTCTTTATTTAAGAAAAAATAAGAGTTTTTGTATGTAATATATGTTTACTTGAATGTTTAGTTTATTTATAATATATTCATGTAATATGTGAGTTAATAACTAATATTTAAATAATTAATGATTAAGGTTTCTAGAGAAATGATTTATGTTACTCTCCAATACCAAGAGAGAAATTAAATTGTAAGTGGGGAGTTCAGGAATTTCTTCTTGTTTGACAAGATGACCAAACAACCATTAACCAAACTTCTTCTAATTTCTTTCTTCAAAGAATCACACCTCCAAAAGTCCAAACTCTCCAATCCACATCACTTCAACTTCATAAAAAGTCTTTTTTCTTTCTACTTCAAAAAAAGTCTTTTTTCATACTATGGTTGATAAAAAAGTTGTTATTTTGCATGATCATCATATGTATAGTTGTACGTGTAGAAAACCATCTCTTTTTCATCATCAATTAATCGTTAAAAAAACAAATTAGAATCAGTGATTCGATCGTTTTGACACACATATGTAATTAAAACCGTCTAAAATAACATTAATAAATAGCCGTATATGAATATATTGCTAGGTTTAATGTTGTAACATTATAATAATTTTATAAGAATTGATGTATGCGACGTCTTGTAGACTATCAATCTAGTTTTCTATGATATATATATATATATATATATATATATATATATATATATATATATATATATATATATATATATATATATATATATATATATATATATATATATATATATATATATATATATATATATGTGATTCAAGATCAATGGGGTACTATCTTATACTGGGGTACCGCGGAACCATTTATAGCAAATCATTTGTAAAATCCTTAAATATAATATAAATTTTGCTTAAAATTATTTCCCACATTAATTAATGTTGGGGTAAAAATGGTATTGAAAAATTTAAATTAGGAAGATTCTGTGTATCCCATGAAAATCTTTATTTCAGTTAATATCATTCCCTACACCTATACTGAACATGTACAATGAAAATACACTATAAACCACGATTGAACATGTACAATACCGTCAATATTAGTTTATCACCAAAACGGTTAGAATGACTAAAAACACAATAAACCCCGATTGCACATGTTCAATAACATGTATATGAAATTGAACATTCACGAACGGTTTGATGAAAAAAATAAATACATTTATTTGACACCTCTGGTTGAACATGCTCATTAAAACCCATTGTCGAATCCGATTGAACATGTTCCCTAAAACCCATTGTCGAATCCGATTGAACATGTTCAATAACATTCATTGTCGAATCCGATTGAACATGTTCACTAAAACACATTTTGAAATTTATTAAAGATATTGTTATGTAAGTAAATCCCTATAATTAAGGAATTTATTAATTCATTAGTTGTAATCTATAAATTAAGATAAACTTAATTGACCATATTACCTTTTTTTACTTATAACCAAACATAGGTGGACTCCGGTTTCCCAGTCTAAAATTGTACCCCATTGATCCCGACCCATATATATATATATATATATATATATATATATATATATATACACACACACACACACATATATATATATATAGTGTATGCAGCGCACCAGAATGTACCACCTTTAAAAATTCTTTTTTTTTGAAATTTTTTTTCATAAACATGTTTTAGTTAATGTTATGAAGATCATATGTAATTCACATACATTCACATCTCCGAGCTCGTAAAAAATTATGTGAACTCACACATACATATATTCAGATGTATGTGAACGTGCATTTATGTGATGCGTGATTTCATGCACTTAGAGTGTTCGGATATGCGTAAAATTCACATATGATCTTCATAATGTTAATTAAAACATGTTCATGAAAAAAAATTTCAAAAAATTTAATTTTAAGGGTGGTACTTCTGGTGCGCTAGCTGCATAATGGGTGATACTCACTTGAACATATATATATATATATATATATATATATATATATATATATATATATATATATATATATATATATATATATATAGAGGTGGGTTCCCAGGAGAACCTCCATGTATCGAAGAACCTTGAAGAACCTCCATGCACCACCACATATGCATCACAATTCCCCCGTAATGCATCATTATTTCCACGTGATGCATCAAATTCTCGCGTGATGCATCGATTTCTACATTATTTCCACATGATGCATCAAAATCCCGCGTGATGCATCAATTTCTACGTGATGCATTTTAGTTTTTCTAGCGATACATTGTGGTTCTCCAAGGTTCTTCGATGCATAAGGTTCTCCATTGAAACCACCCCTATATATATATATATATATATATATATATATATATATATATATATATATATATATATATATATATATATATATATATATAGGGAGGTTCGGTTGAGAACTTTTGTGAATCGAGTTACAAAAGAACCTATATCATCCATTAGATCAAAGAATTATATGGATTAGATTAAATGGCAAAAGGGTAAATAATTGAACAATTTTATGCATCTTGTGCATTACAAAAAAATATGGAAGGACATTTTGGGTATTGTGCATACCTCATTAAATTTAATATTTTAACAAATAACTAAATAATAAATGTTAAAATAAATTCAATTGATCACTTCCAAATTTAACAAAAGTCATACAAATTCAAAAAGAATGATGGAGATATTGATGCATTTCATATTAATCGTTCAATTCGTGATGCATATGGGTTTTATCTATACACAATCTATACAATTCGTGATGCATCATGGTTAATCATCATCTTCATATCCATCGTTTATCATCATCGTTCATCATTTTCGTATTCATCGTTTATCATCATCGTTCATCTATGCATAGTGTTCATCATGGTGCATCGTTGTTAATCATCAACATCATTGTTCCAATGGATGCATCAACGTGTTCATCATCATCATCTTCTTTCATCGTGTTCTTCATGTTCATCGTGTTTCATCGTATTGTTCATCATCGGTTGCATCTCTTGTTCATCATGCTCATCATCATCGCGGTGGCGCGGCGGTGGTGGTTGGCGGGGTTCCTCGATGCATACGGTGGAGAGAGAGATACGGTGGAGAGGTGGTTACAACAAAGGTGATGGTGGTGGTGGAGAGAGAGAGAGAGAGAGAGAGAGAGAGAGAGAGAGAGAGAGAGAGAGAGAGAAATAAAGAAAGAGAGAGATATGAGGAGGTGGTTATTTTTTTGAATATTTATTCCTTATTTATCTCTAAATTACAAATCATAATTAATTCCATATATTTAATTTTACATATTCAATATTCCAGGAATACCGTTAGTGCACCCTTGTTTGATTCTTTGGTGCATAAAAGTTCCTAGAGTGCCTCGGTGCATAAAAGTTCTCAATTGAACATCAATATATATATATATATATATATATATATATATCCTTAGGTTAAAGAGGATTGCAAATATTTTAAAAACTATATTATACATGCTATATTTGTTGTTTGTATCATAGATATAAAAACTATATCATTTATTCATTTGATGGAAAAGTTACAATTGTCATGCAAAATAATTTTTTATCACGTGATGTATAATTATAACTATCACTCAAAAAATTATGTTGTGAAGCGATGCTTTTCACAATATCCAAATTTTTACTATATTTGTGTTTTTTTTTACATATCATATCCAAGGTAATTGTAACATTCTAGTTCCACGTACGTGAAATTTTATTATTGGTCAATTAATTTATTAATATCAGCTTGGGCAAATTAAAGTTAAGAAAATTTAATAGTTGATTGACACGTTAGAAGACCGTGTGGAACTTAAGTAAGAAGGGTTGTTTTATAAACATTATATTTTAAATATCATTGGCCAAGTTTGGTTATGCTGAGTTGGGTTTAAAATATTGGTTAACCGAACAGATGTTGTACTTTTGAGTTAAATTTAAACTTGATTATAAAGCCTTGGTCATTTCAAGGGTGGGCCATGGATATCATCAGAACGATCTATCCCAGAGCTTTCAAAGAAAAGTTTCCCAAAATGTCACATACTCGTTATGATTATGAAATTTGATGACGCATTCTACTTATATAGAATGCTTTTTTGATCTCATTTCCTTTTATTAATCATATATTTGGCTTTGACCCGTTGAAGGTTAAAAATGAGGTTGATGGTGTTGGCTAAATAAGAAGCATACATGAGTTTGTGTGTGTGGGTATGAAGTATACCGGAGATATCAAGTGGATAAAAACAGAAGATCGTAAACCATAGTAGAGGTTCGAGCTCTCTTCATCCCCAACTCTCATCATCTTTTTTCGTCACCATTTCTTCCAACTTCCAAGTGATGTAAACCTCACCTTTTTCATGTTTAGATTATGTAAAATCATGGGAAAATGATGGAACTTACAAAGTTTCTATTTACATTCGATGTCTAAAACATAGATAAATCATATCTTTGATTAAAACTGAAGTTGGACAAAATAAAGCATCAACTTTGATGTAACATGTGTTCGAAAAAGTTGATAAAACTTTATTATATAAGAGAGTGAGATATAAAATTTTGACTTTAAGGGTTTGCGTTCTCCTTGAAAGAATTATGTAACGATATAAAAACATCCAAAACGAATCTAAGATGAATGAGATATTACTTAAAGATAAATGTTTAAAATAAAAAATAAGTTGGATAAGACAATTAACCCATGTCCCATTGAGAGATTAATGCAAGTAGGTTTATAATGAGGAGTGTTCACAAGCTAGGCAAACTTGTTCACATGTTTACTCCAAGAACTACCCGATGAGGGAGGTGCAAGTCAGGGGTCCTAATAACAGAAAACCATTTAACTTGCATATGTTCGCTTCTGTAGACACAAATGTAACTGTGAAAACCTACCCAAGACCTACCGGCACTCACGAGAGGGTGCAAATCAAAGGCCTAAATAGTAGAAAAGTATTAAACTTATGTGGGCCCGCAGTTGTGGACATGACTGCAACTTCATAAAATGGGACTCGTGCGATGTCAGGTTTTGCTTTTGTTCAGACAGTTTTTGGCAAAGTCAGTGTAACTGATCAGCGGTCACAAACTTTATTTTAGTTGCTCACTATTTAATGATTTGTTACGCTATTGGTTTTTGATATAATTAGTTTTTTTATTGCTAATTCTTAGTATATATGTATGTGGTAAGATGACATTACTATTATATCATGACTGGCGTCATAAGACACTAAAGGGTCACACCAATAATTAAACACAATGGAGTAAGGCAATTGAACAAATAAATAAATAATGTTGGTATCATTTATATGAGACATTGATATTTGATATGATAACTGAGGTCTGAGTAATTATTGGATAACTAATTGCCAAAACCTCAAAGTGTAGGGACTAAAACACAACATGTGATGTTTTTGGGGTTTAATTGTTATTGGATTATAGTTAAATAATAATTTGGTTATTTAATTATTATATAATAATTAAGTTGCATTCATCAAACGTGAATGTTATCTATAAATAATAGGGGTGAACATGGGTTGGTTTGGGTTAGAATCTGGCCCAAACAATTTTTTTCTTCGGTTTTTGGGTTTTAGAAATCGTTCGGTTTCGGTTTCTTCCGGGTTCGGGTTTCCGGTTTTCCGGGTTGAACTCATGGTTTATGGGTTCCTGTTTTCATGGGGTTGGATCAGTTTTTGGGTTTCAAACCATTTATTGGGCTGCTTCTTTAACTTAAAATGGTTACTTTTTTACTTTAAAATGATTAATTTAACTAGTATTTAATATTGGGTTAAGTGTTAATTTGACCATCCAACTTGTAGATTTTTTTCGATTTAGCCATTAAACTATATTTTGTCTCGATTTAGCCACTAAACTCTTTTTTGTATACATATTTAGCCACTAAACTTTCTTTTTACCGATTTAGCCATTGAAAATTGTCCGAATTTGGCCACTAAACTATCATATTTTGTTTCGATTTAGCCATTAGTTTTATTCATTTTTTCCTAAAATTGAACATTAAACAAAGTTTAGTGGTTAAATCAGGACAAAAAATAGTTTAGTGGCTAAATGGGACAAATCTGAAAGTTGGATGATCAAAATGGTACTTAACCATTTAATATTTACTCATTTAGACTATATAGTAGTTCCCATTTGCAACTAGCCTTTTATCAATTCCATATTAAGTAGAAAAATAATACCTACTAATTTACGATCAACTTATCAATGTCATATCAAGTAGAAAACTATTACCTACTATCAACTTAGCAATTTCATATGAAGTTGAATAATAATGAAGAAAACAAGCTTGTAATGATGTGTTGCTTATATTCTTGGCTTCTTGTCTTCTTGCACTACCATGTAAAAGTTTTATACATATATATATATATATATATATATATATATATATATATATATATATATATATATATATATATATATATATATATATATATATAAAAGTGTACTTGACTAGATAAGTAATTGATAGAACAAAGAATTTGACCTTCACAAGATGAGTTGATGAGCAATCCCAATTCCGTTGCATAATGTCAATTGCCAAACCATCGTGGCGTCGTGACTAGTGACCTAAAGACCAGTTTTATAACAAACTAATAATAATAACTAGCTATGATTTAATAAACAATCTCAATTCTCAAACATGTCATTCTAAATTCCAAAGTTCATACCAGCAAAGTAAAAAAACTAATAAAGCATTACATCACAAAACACAATATTGTTGTTCAAATTGTTCCATACAAACCGATTACGAGACTGCAAGTAACATAAAACTTTGATCGCGTTATTCAAGTTTCCAACAAACATGCAAAACTCCCGGTCTTCTTAATCTATAACAAAAAAAAATATTAAAAACATATTTGTATACTATTAGGCTTGGCTACTTAGAAACATGTTAATTGAGTATATAATAATACTAACGTCATTTTTACATTGATAATAGATGATAAAGATTACTTGTAAATCCTCAATCCTCACCATGCAAGAATCGGATATGTTTTGTCCGGTTGAAAGTTCATCTACAAATGAAAAATAAATTAAGGCATAAACAACTAAATATATAATAGATTTAAGTGAATTAATATCATAAAATCATTACCAAGTTCTATTGTTTAAGTTCTCTTGCAACTCCGTTAATTCACTAATATGCATGTGTTAAGGCTCAATGTCTGACTTGGTGGGGCGTAGTCAATCTTGCGTGCAAATTAAAGCTTTAGTAGTCACTGGAGTCAGAGAACTTCTAAACTGATCAATCATCCGACCATCAATACTAGATATCGACTCCGATGCGACAGTGGAAATAGGCATTGCTAAGATATGCCTAGCAATATGAGAAAGTACAGTATCTGAATGAATTGTTCACCATGTTAGGATATCAAATGTTGAAGTCCTCTCCTCCATATCACCATTCAATAATCCCACTACTTCCGACTTGTTAACTCTATGGCCACGTGTTGCCTTAAACTGCTTAAATTCATCCGTTAAATCCACTTGAGAGGTGGTGTGAGACACGTCTGGAACGGAAGTAGAAAAGGTGGTACCCTTTTTCTTACTTGAAATTTCATTCTCAGCCTTCTCTTTATAGTGTTTATACAAGTCCTCTAATGTTTTTATCACTCGATCTAATATCTCTTTTGATTTTGAGGATGTCAAACCTAAAACTTATCCAAACAAAACTCCAGATAACACAGCTTATTGCATGGATCCAAAACCAGAGCATCGTATAGCAAGAAATTGACATTGTCAATATTATTCCAATATTTATCATACTTTGCTTTCATTGACTATGCCATTTTTTTCTTTTTTTCGTCAACATTTAGACACATTTTGGAAAAGCTAGATTGCATATATTGTCATAAGTTCACTAAAAAAAGTGATGATGTTACAGACTTGGAACCAGAAATCTTCTTCGTGACATCATAAAAGATTCTAGGTACTCAATAAAACATTTATGGACAAGAACAAAACACATAAAAGTAATAAGCATATTATATTTCAATGATGAGAATTATACAAATGTTTAGAAAAGTAATATACCTTGCAATACCCAAATCGTCTTCGGTTGGAGCCATTAAACTTTATCATTTTCCTTCTTTTTCTGGTACTACTCTCACCATCATCTTCCACATCACCACAAAAATTAGACTTGAAATTGTAATCAACCATTTGCTTCCTATAAATAAATATAACACGTTAGTAGTATTTAAACAAAACGTAAATAACATATATACCTATCAAATGCCTCCACATACTTTTCTGCAGTTTCTAACATCATGTATGTAGAATTCCACCTTGTTTCCACATCCAAACATGGCTTTCTTTGACATTCAATCTTAACTTTCTCAATACAATCTTTGAAACTCGCATACCTAGTAGGAGATGATCTAACATACCTAACAGCATTACGAATCTTTGAAATTGATTCAAACTATTCTTTGTGTCCATCATTTACGACAAGGTTAATGATGTGTGCACAACATTGTAAATGCAAGCACTTACAATCTACGTAAGCATGTGGTCCCTTAAGCATAGTAGATAAAACTTTAATTGCCCCAGCATTAGATGATGCATTGTTCACAGTTTCCATAAAAACTCGTTCAATCCCCCAATACTGTAAGCATTTATACATCAATCTACCGATCGTCTCGCCTTTGTGATTTGATATGGGACAAAATTTTAAAATCTTTTTTCTTAAAACCCAATTTCGTCCTCTATTCAATGTGCCGTAAGACATAATACAAAAATTTTTAACAGAAGCCCAGGTGTCAGTAGTAAATGTCAGTAGTAAGCGACACTGTTTGGTTTTTAAGACATTGTTCAACTTCTTTGTCTCTTCTTTATATATCGCCATGCAATCCTTAGCCACAGTCCACCTCGATGGGATTTTAAACAAAGGATTCAAATCCCATGTATATTGTCTGAAACCCTCGTCATCGACCACACTAAAAGGTCTATTGTCCATTATACACATGCATGATAATGACTTTCTACATTGTTCTTGGTTAAACGTATGAGTAGTCAAAGTACTATCACTGCCTTCTGTTTTTGAGGGGTTGAAATTCAACGTGGTTTGCTTCTTGGAATCATCATTTTTCCTAAATGGGTGAGGTCTTGCAATACTTCTCCAAATGACTCTTCAATGTGCTTGTACCATTTTTCTTCGTATTAGCAGCCATCAACTTTTTACAATATGGGCACTTCACTTCGATTACACCCTTAACATAAGTGAAATGGTCTCATACAAATGACCGTCTTCCACTCTTCTTGCCATCTTGATCCTCATCATTTTCGTCTTTTATATCAAAAATTGGTTCATCAATATTGTTCCTACTTTCAGCCTCATCACCAAGATTTGATTGTTTTTCATGTTCCGTTGGGTCACTTGATTGACTTGCTTCCATATACAAAACATACGTACATCATTAGATGTTAATAAATAAAAGTAATTAAATAATAACTAAGATTTCTAAGATATTAAGTAGCTAAGAATAATATTAAATGAAACTAAATCAAATAATGAATTAAGATTTCTAAAACATACATACATTGATACATATATAGAAAATTTGAAAGTAAGTAAGTTTTTTTAATAAGAAACTAATAAGTAATAACTACATTCAACTTAGATTAAACTAAATCAAATAAACAACTATTGAAATAATGACCTAAGATTTCTAAAGAATACATACAGAGTGATACAGTTAGGCACAAAAAGGCCTCAGTCAAACCTGCTGTACATCTGAGGGGGAGATTTTTAATCAAACCTGCTGATGCATTTGAAGGTTGAATTTAAGGCATGTTATATGCCTTATTGAAACCTGAAATGGTTTGCAATATCAGCCTAAAGCTGTTTACCATGTTGCATTCGTTGCAACAAAGACAGTTTGTCCGAGCTGTTCTGTCTGCTGAACAGGTTGGGCATAAACTGTCGCTGCTCTACACTGGTGAGCAGCTTGGGCAGTTTTCAAGTGTTCTGTTCTTTGTGGACAAAACCTGTTCTTTGTGAACAGGCTAAACACTTTTTTGGAATATGTTTCTAAGTCCTCGTGTATTGTTTTTGGCTACAAGATCAGTTTACAAAGTCGAAGACAAAGTGGAAAACAGAACTGCTCAGCTTGCCCAAGTTGTTCTGTTACATAAAGACAAAGGATATTTGAAAAAGGGTGACAGACCTTTTTCTTATATCAAAATAGGCCTTAGTAAAAGAAGAAAGACGCAAAGTTGACATTCCTCTTTTAGTTAAAGGCGTATGCAACAGTAGACAAAGAGAAAAGACAAAAGTTCTGCAACATGAATACATGTCTGATTTTCAGAATGTGCAGAAAAGTTATGTTGTCTTTTCAACAAGACATTCCACCTTTTTCCTTTCGTCCAATGAAGAAGCTTCGCTAAGATCCTCTGTGTGGGTATAAAAGGAAACTTCTAAGGATTGAAAAAAAAAAACAGAACTAAGAGTGTGAAATCAGAACGTGCATTTGAAGTGTGTCTTTCCATGCATGCAAGTCTGCTTGAATAAAACAGTGCTATGTGTCTAAGCTGTTATTGTTCAAGTTGTCCTTTTGAGTCTTGTAAACACAGTGAATGCTTCTAAGTGAGTGTATTCATTGTAACTAGTTTGAGTCTGTCTTAGTTAACATACTGTTGTATCTGTCATCTCAGCTTGAACCTTTCCGTATTCAAGCTTGTTTGTAATTAACTTTTGTTGATAATACATACAAACATTGAGAAAATAGTGTGTAGTTTTTAAACTGCTGTATTCACCCCCCCCCCCCTCTACAGCTTAGAGCTATACACTTGGGAAACCTTTTGGGACCTACATATACATAATTACAATTTAAACTAAGTTACGAAATCACACTATTTTGCAAAATTACAAGTATTCAAGATACAAAATCACATATTAAACTATTACAACTATTCAAGATACAAAATTACGATACATTCAACTATTCAAGATACAAAATTACAAATAAACTAATTTAATAACAAGTTCAACTAATGAAATAATGAATCAATTAATACACTGATTTTGCATAAATGCACATCATGCTAAAATTTAGAAGCCAAGAAATAGTGAAATAAAGAATCAAATAATGAAATAAATCATAATGAATCAACTAATACATTCAAAATCATGAACTCAACTGTGGATTAGAACCTGTGACGAAATGAATACTAAAGAAGCCAAAAAGATGATGTTGTCGCCGCTGAGCGGCAGAGAAGGAGAGCAGCGGCGCTGAGCGGCAGTCAGCCGAGAAGGAGAGAAGAGTATAATATGATGGTGGTGTGCGAACGTGTGAAGACGTGCGACGAGCTGACGAGAAGGAGAGCAGCGCCTAGGGGTGTAATCTAGCCGAGTCGAGTCGAATATCACCAAGCTCGAACTCGACAATAAAACTCGAGCTCGAAACTCGACTCGAGCTCAATCGAACCTTAGTTTTAAAACTCAAGCTCGATTCGACAAGCTACTCGATGCTATCGAGCTTGATTCGACTTGGCTCGATTAAATTCGGGATAAAGGAAATCGAAATATAAATACAAAATATTCAATCTAATTTTATCTCAATAAGAAGCAAGGAGGCTAAAACTTTAATAATATAATTTTAGGTTTAACATTATATAGTTTGATTTATATAAAAATGATAAAAATATAATATAACAAAGTTGGAGGGTAAATGAAACACCCTTCCAACTAAAATAGATGTTTCACGAACAATTAACAATAATTATCAGAATATACTTGCGGAAATGTGGTCAAATTTAAATATTCATTATTCAAAAGTCATCAACATGATACTTCCCACTTGTCACCTAATAATGACCAAAGTGTGGGGTATCATGGATCGAAATAGTAGGGGTTTACAATTTTTAAACATCCTAAATACTTAACCATGGATAAAACTAAATTCATTCATGCGTATATACCAAAGCGGGAGTCTACTAAATCCCCACCCAAAACTTTAACAAAGACATGCGAAAACAATGGAGCCGCTAGTCAAAGTCCAATCCACTATCGATATGGTCCAGCGTGGCCCTTTCTTTTATCCTGAAAGGTCAACAACTAAAATGGGGTCAACAAAGTTGAGTGAGTTGCTAGATTAGAAGGAATACATAATTTACATGCATGCAATGATAAGCGACGAGTATGTCCAATAACCAAGAAGATCAAGTGCTCAATTTAGGCTTAGAGCTGGCCCAACATTATTGCTCAATTTAGGCTTAGAGCTAGCCCAACATATTGCTCAAATTAGACTTAGAGCTAGTCCAACGTCTTGCTCAATTTAGGCTTAGAGCTAGCCCAACATTATTGCTCAATTTAGGCTTAGAGCTAGACCAACATTATTGCTCAATTTAGACTTAGAGCTAGTCCAACATGTTGCTCAATTTAGACTTAGAGCTAGTCCAACATTTCCATGGATATCCATGTGAGGTCATTTGAGAGCATATCAAGCATGGCGAGGTCCAACGTGCCTCACCCAAGCAACCAACCTGCACCTCCCCTTCCCTCCCTATTTCTAATAATACTACTCCACCCCCTACAGAACCTTTGGAACCATCTACTCTCATCCCTTCCTCGCCCTCAGATGCCTCCGCACACCCATCACCTCAACCCGATACCAACATTTCAACCCCGTCTCCAACTCTCCAACCACCTCCGCCTACTCGCCCTAAACGTGACCGTAAACCCAATCCCAAATACTATAACTCTAATACTGTGACGTCCTTGTTGGATTAATGATATAATTGTAATCTCCAGGATCGACTAACAACCCAATGAGTAATACGATAATTGAAATTGAATACTTAAAAGTAGAATTAGCAAATCCACACTAAAGCAATGAAAGTACATGTCTACAGTGATTAAGTCTAACTATTACATCAACATAATTGTTTAAAAGTAGTAAATCCCAGCCCAAAGCTATTACATTCAAGTACCAATAGCTACTAAGGCTCCGAGATGTGAATTGATTTGCTTAAGTGGAAGGTCCAGCTACACTTTTGCCTTTGCCTGAAAACATGGTGAGTCAACAGTAAGCTAATTGCTTAGTGAGATAACAGATTATACATACAACAAATATTTCTTTACAAACAATGCTTAACCATGGGCAGTGTAAGCCCCATGTATGTGTGTATAGGCAGTGTAAGCCTCAATGTGTGAGTAAACCATGCAGTGCTAGCATGGGGTGGCAGTTCAATATGCTGATCGGGGATGTGCCGAACCTGATGGGATACGAGTGGGATGATCAGTCCCCGACAGTGGCCTGCTGTCAGCCCCAGTCCAGGTCGCATCAGATTATGAAGTAATGATCATGCAGTGCAAACATGATGTAAATAGATGCACTTTCAAATGAACGCAAGCTACATGTGTGTTACATGTCAAGTACGAGTGTGCATCATAACAACAAATCATTTCATGAGTGCCAAATGAAGTATATGAACAACGTGAACATGCCATTGAATGTATAAACATGAATGCAAAAACAATAAATGTTCGAATGACAATCTGTTACTCATAGTGATTGGTTTTGTGATTTGATCCTGAATCAATGTGTGTTTTGATAACACCACAATGATCTGTAATATAAGTGTAATAGTGATGTAATGTCAGTAATTGCTTAATAATTGTATTCTGAAAACTAAGTATAATTGTACTGATTTCGGACCACATCCGAATTCGGATGGTCCGAAATACAGGGTTGTCCGAAATATGGTATCGGTCCGAAGTGGGTGTGATCCGAGTTGAGCATGGTCCGAGATTGGCATTGGTCCGAAATGGGTATGGGGTCCGAAGTTACTGTTGGTCCGAACTCACTATTGATCCGAATTGGGACGGTGTCCGAATTGGGATAGGACCGAAATGGGGTTGGTCCGAAATTAATGGATCCGAATTGGGTGGATCCGAATTCGGATGGATCATCAGTCCGAACCGAGTTCATACTTAGCATATTTTTCCAGATTTTCCAGATTTCACTATTTGACCATTTTACATGTTTTGAGTCTGATATTGCAGATATAAGCTTAAATGTACTATATCAACTTATAATATAACACTTATGTACCAAAATAACCGATTTGCGTCCATTTTTTTTTTATGAGTCTCGATGAACACACACACTAAAACACACACATATCTCAAAATCATACTTAGACTTCGATTCTGTTTCTGAAATTTTGTATACAACATCACTAACACTCGATTTTAACATTGCAACAATAACATCTAACATGCATTAACAGTTGCATCAAAATCTTATAATTCGGTTCTTATTGAAACCGAACACAAAACTCCAAGAATTCGTAAATATTAACAAATATTACCTCAAATTGTTTGTTGTAGCAGTTATAGATCCTAAATTGCAACTTGTTTCCAACTTTTGCACTTGAAATTTGTTGATTCTTGTGTGTGTTCTTGGATGGAGCCGAGAGGAAGAGAGAGTAGTGAGAGAGAGTGAGGGAGTCGGCTAGAGAGAGAGTGTAGTGAGAGAGTGGATTTTGAAAAGTGAAAGACTTTTCCCTTTTTATTTCTATTTTGACCCAATTGCACATTATACCCCTCAACTTCGTATTTTCTTACTTAACTGATAATATGATCAAATTTTAACTTAAATTGATATAATAATCCCTTAACACAATAATTAAGTCCTTAAAGCTGTAAATTACATAAAATTGAAAAATAGGGATGTTACAAATACCGTAAACAACACAACTCTCCACCCGCTTCCACCCTCCCTTGAACCCACAACTCACATTCAAGCCTCTAACGATCTACAATGGCGCAACGCAATGAACGCGGAATTTAACGCCCTTATTCAAAATCAAACATGGGAGCTTGTACCCGCAGCGTCCCACAAACCCATTGGTTGTAAATGGATTTTCCGGATCAAACGTAATTCTGACGGTTCCATTGACAGATATAAAGCTCGTCTTGTGGCGAAAGGCTTCCTACAACAACATGGAAAGGACTACTTTGATACATTCAGTCCTGTCACTAAACCCATCACCATCCGCACTATTCTCTCCATTGCACTATCTAAAAATTGGTCGTTACGACAGCTGGATGTCAACAATGCCTTCCTTCATGGCACTCTTCATGAGGATGTCTTCATGACTCAACCACCGGGTTATATAGACTCTCAATACCCACATCATATCTGCAAACTCAAAAAGGCTATATACGGCTTAAAACAAGCTCCACGAGCTTGGTACATCGAGCTCACTCAATTTCTTCTTTCCTTTGGTTTTCGCAAATCTTTTGCTGATGCTTCCCTTTTTATTTACCAACATCAAACCATCATTTGTTACTTCCTCGTCTATGTCGATGATATCATACTTACGGGAAATGATTCCCGTTTCCTTGATCACTTCATTCAAGCTTTGAACCAAAAATTCTCGCTCAAAGATCTTGGCATGCTTCATCAGTTTCTTGGTGTTGAGGTTATTCCTACCCCTACGGGTCTATTCTTGTCACAACATCGTTATATTCAAGATATCCTCCAACAGGTTCACATGGATGGTGCAAAGGATGTCATGACACCTCTTAGTGCCACAGAACCCTTATCGCACATTGACTCATCTCCATCGGTGGACGCCACTCCATTCCAAAAACTGGTCGGGTCACTTCAATATCTAGCTTTTACTCGACCGGACATTTCATATGCCATTAACAAGTTGTCTCAATTCATGCACAATCCGCGCCAAACTCACTGGCAAGCTCTTATGCGAGTTCTTCGGTACCTCAAAGGCACCATCCATCATGGCCTCTTCCTAAATCGCAATTCCAATCTCACTCTCTCGGCCTTCTCTGACTCTGACTGGGGGGTGTAAATGATGCTGGTAGGTCAACCACTGCATATGTTCTCTATCTAGGTACAAACATCATTTCATGGAAATCCACTCGCCAAAAATCTGTTTCCCGTTCATCTACGGAAGCGGAATACAAGGCCTTAGCTAATGCTTCCGCTGAACTAGTATGGACAAAGAACTTACTACATGAACTTGGTCTCCCTATAAATCAACCACCGAATTTGTTTTGTGATAACACGGGAGCAACCTACCTTTGTGCCAATCCCGTGTACCATTCCCGCATGAAGCACATTGCTCTTGACTATCACTTTGTTCGGGAACAAGTCTCCGCTGGCCAATTAAGGGTCCTCCACATCAGCTCACAAGATCAACTCGCAGACATGCTTACCAAACCGTTGGCTAGAGCACCGTTCCTTCGAAATCGATCCAAGATCGGAGTATCTGACGGATCCTCCATCTTGCGGGGGCGTATAAGGAATATCACCAAATCATAATCATATCACAGAGAATATTGTGTCAACAGTTTCCATTTCTGAGCTGCATGTATATTTAGAATGTGTATAATTGTGATCCTTTCATTTAGCCATGACAGTTCATAGAATTAGCATATTTCCTTTCATTGTATTGTCTATATATTAATACTTTGTAATCATTATAAATATGAAAAAGATACAATCATTACATCATCCACCAAAATGAAGCAATTCCAAACCCTAGCTCCAACTCTCTCTTTTCTCTCTTCTCTTCTCCCAAAAGATGAAAATATGTGAATGTGTGTGTGTGTGTGTGTGTTGGTGTGTTTGGACGGTTTTGAAGACAAGAGGAGAGGGGTTTTGGCCTTTGGCCACCCCAACCCTATAACTCCTACCCAATTACAAAACACACCCCTCCACAACTCTTTCATTTTTCTAAAATAAAACTACGATGCTACAAGATGCAATAATTAAATAATTCACTATCCAACTAAGTAGTTTTGACATAATTATATTAAATTGATTCAAACACTACATTAAACCATTTTTATGTCATACTAATCATTATTTAGTATTCAAAGTACATTACCTATTTTGTCATTTCAGTATAACTCAACATTTTATTTATTCTTTAATCATTCAAATCCCAATAATAGCAATCATCACTAATATTTGGTAATTAACTCATAATACTGCACTTAAGATCACAATCATAATTATTTCACCAAGTTAATTACCCTTTTAATTATTGGGGTGTTACAGTAAAAATATAAACTTGTAATGTAACACCCTCCGAAATCCCATAAATGTCACGTTAACACAATATCATAAGTGGCAATAACTCATATATACTCCATGAAACATGTGTCAGATGATAATACAATTCACTAATAATTTAAAACTTTATACACAAAAGGTTGACATGGTTAAGCTAATACAACATCCATGACTATCAGATACACATACTGATTACATAGTCCCAAAAGAAGCTATCACAAACTATCATTTTACAAAACAAGTACAAAGGTCTCCAAGTCATCCCACGTCCTATTTCGGCGGCTGCTGCTGCTGATTCCCTTTCCTATTCCCTAAACACATTACACTCGAAAACGTAAGCTGGAAAGTTCGTGAGTACGCGAGGGTTAGACTCTGCAGAATAAACACTTAATACAACACATTGCACATAATACACATGACAGTCCCTATCTTTGTCCCTGGCAATCAACACATATCTCAAGTATAGTCACAAAAGCATGAGATTCAAAACCCTGTGCACAATTCTTGTGGGGACACTTCCCCGGCTAACAAACCGCACGTAGCAATGGTTAGCAAAACCATGCAGCTCGGGAGCGACCAGGCAACAGACCCTGTCGTATATATATGCTCTTAAGACTGTTAGGGTAGTCAGCACACGCGATCAGACGTCGCGAATCACCGTCCGTATGGGACTCATCACGGACTCCCTGGTGGATCACATCTCAAGCACAGTATAACACATATACCAAGAATAGAAGTACACATGAGGTTCACGTCCCTGTCTCATACACAGCACATATAACGTAATAGCTATACAACTAAACTTATAAAATGATCCCGGGTTAGAAAAGAACTCGAGTACTCACCTAATGGCCTTGATGGATTCACTGAACCCCGAAATCCCTGATCTAACTCGGCTCGCTGTCTGCTCGTTCCTATAATAATGCACAGATCCCAACTATTAATCCCGACCCAACAGATACATATAACAGACTCACAACTAAATCCATAATTAAACAGGACCCAAAAGAAACCCCAACGGACCCTGAAACCCAAACGGAAACCCTGCCAAAAACCCATCGATCGCGGCTTGTACTCAGGGGAAATCGCGTCCCGCACTCGCCCCATCGCGATCGAGGTCGCGCTTAGGCCATTGCGGCCGCGCTCGATCCCGACCGCACTCACTATCGCTGCCGAAACCCATGTCGCCCGTGCTATCCTCATCGCGACCGCGCCCGAATGATCGCGACCGCGATCCTAGGCGACTGGTTCTTCCCCTGTGCGCTGTTCAAGTCTGCCCAGGGGTATAAACACCCCATAACTCCGATTTCCAGACTACCAACTCAAGGAAAACATACAAAATTATCTACCCTACAGGCTCATAAGCCATCTCACGATTAAATCAACATATATCACGAAAATCAGAAGCCAAACTCAATGATTCTTACCTCTTTCAGCCCAAGAACACAAAGAAGGAGATGAAAATCAGATTTCAGCAACAATCTTCAGATTCTCAAAGCTCTGTTGTGGTTCCAGCCTACACCACTCACACACATATGAATTTTCAGATTTCTATATAAGGAAAGGAGAAAGGAAACTCAAATGAAGCCCTATATATACACCGTTTTTATTTTTAGCAACCTCGTACCAAATAACCCCAACCCAATATCATATTTTCACTATTAATATCATTTCAACATGTTTAATCCCATGATCTCAAATATATAGTCCACTAAAATTATAATCCGGTGACACGTATAACGCGATCCGACACGTATAAATCCACTAATCGGGATATCATTGGGCCAACACAATATTATTAAAATAAATCCACATACCCGGCTCAAAAGCAGGATGTTACATGTAAACTTAAGCTAGATTAAGCTCGCGAACCTATTGAGCAAGCTATTTTAATACTCGAGCTCGACTCGATTACTACTCGAGTAGCTCGAGCTCAGCTCGAATAACTGCGAGTCAATTTCGAGTATTCTACGAGTCGATCCCGAGTAGCTCATGAGTTGTCTCGTCTCGTTTACACCCCTAGCAGCGCCAATGCCGCTACCTTCTTCAGCAATTCAGAAGGGGAAATATGAATTAGGAATTGGAAGTAACCCTAGTTCACTTAAGGCCTTAAGGCTTCTTTTATCCATATACAAATTATAACCACAAACTTACAAAATATAAATACCAAAATATCCGAACCCAAACCATTTAAAACGGTTTTTCATTTTCATTTTTTTAGGTTCGATTTTTTGGTTTCCGGTTCGCTTTCTGCTCACCTTAATAAATACCATATAATTATAAGGCTACTATTAAAGATAAATGAAAAGATGATCACCAGAATTTTAATTAGAGGCATTAGGTCCCATCCCATTTTTGAAGTCGTGGACTTCACAAGACACACATGCAAATTCTCTTTCGATCTTTCGTACGTAAGTGCAACTAGATATTAGCATTCCGCTCGATCGTGTCATCACCTATGGATGCCGATAAAGCATCTTGTTTCTTGAAGATCAAAGTGAGGTACATTCAATTTTTTTGTTTTTACTTGTTCTATGCATTCTTGATAGGATCCCATAAGGTTTGTGATTTCAAATTCGTTACGTATTATTTTAGTTTAAATCTGTACAATCCTAACACTAATTAAGATTATAATAATATTTATATTATCAAATCAAGTAAATCAAGATAACCGTATCGGATTGAAAGCTAAAAATTGACATGACAGTTTCTTTATCCAGTTATCATTTTTTTTTAATTCTAATATTGCTTAATTATTTTTAAATTTGCTCAAAATAGCAAGGTATTATAAAAAGTTACTTTTAAATTGTACAAAATAGTGCAATCATATAACAGTTAAACTACCATTTCTGTAAAATAATGCAATCATATAACGTTAGTAATTTTTATCTTTCAATCTGATATGGTTACCTTGATTGACTTGATTTGGAAATATGTTATCTTAATTAAAAGACAATTAATATGTTACCCAAATTGAAAAAACTGTGACAGTTTGTTTACCTTTTACGCAATTAACCCTATTTATATATATGAATAAATATTTAGTCCATTTTGTACCTGTGGCATGATTGTGGCACATCTCAACTCATATTTTTCCAATAGAATTATTCAAGATTGTACGTATTGTGATTTGAGAGCTAGTCTTGCTGGAAGGCGGTAAGCATCTACTGTTTTGAGAGCTTGATACTGTTGAATACAAACGACACGTCAGAAAGTACCTTTTTTAGGAATTTCTGTACACACCCAATATCATCATATATATATATATATATATATATATATATATATATATATATATATATATATATATATATATATATATATAGGATTGAGTTCCGGTAAAAACTCTCAATTTCGTGAAAACGTGAGAACCACCCTAAAATGCACAAATTTTTAAAAATTAAATTTGTAACTTAAAACCATTATTATTTCTTAAATATTAATAAATATCATAATCTAACACTAAAATTACATTTAAAATTCATATTTATTAAATTATAAACTAAAAAATTTGAACAATAAATGCATACTTTCTCAAATGCACAATTCGTATAAATTTAACGAAAGTATAAATTTTAGCATCAAATGCATAATTTTATACATTAAACGCACAAAATTTAGAGTGGTTATATATTTGGGTTCAAATGAGTACCACTAGTTTTGCAGAGTACCGGAGGTACCTCGCTTAAAACCATTTTTTTGAAAATTTTTTAATAATCATGTTTAAATTAATAATACAATACTACTTGCAAAAAATCACACTAGAACTATATGAAACGTATGTGTTCCCATGAACTGTACTGTTGTGAACGGGGGTTCACAACTAAGCATGTTCACATGAATTTTTGCACGTTCACATGACTTTTAAGATGCTAGAAAGTGTGAATGTATATAATTTTTTACGAATAGCCTTATTTTATTTGTATCTAAATGAATATGAAAAAAAAAATTCAAAAAAAAACTTTTTTTCGGAGCAGGTTCACATCCGAAACCTGTGTGTTCACAGGTACTCACGGTACTCTGCATTTTTTAGGTACTCACACGAACCATATTCTCTATATATATATATATATATATATATATATATATATATATATATATATATATATATATATATATATATATATATATATATATATATATATATATATATATATATATATATATATATATATATATATATATATATATATATATAGATTTAGGTTCAAGTGAGTACCATCTCTAATGCAGCGCACCAGAAGGTACCACCCTTAAAAGTAATTTTTTTGAAATTTTTTTTCATGAACATGTTCTAATTAACATTACACAGATCATATGTGAATTTGACGCAAATCCGAACACTCTAAGTGCATGAAAACACACATCACATAAATGCATGTTCACATGTCTTCAAAATTATGTAAGTGTGTGTTCACATCATTTTTTAGGAGCTAGGAGATGTGAATGTATGTGAAATTTACATACGATCTTCATAATGTTAATTAAAACATGTTTATGAAAAAAAAATTTTAAAAAGTTTTTTTTTAAGGTGGTACCTTCTGGTGCGCTGCATTTAGGTGGTACTCTCTCGAACCATATTCATATATATATATATATATATATATATATATATATATATATATATATATATATATATATATATATATATATATATATATATATATATATATATGTAGTTTGTTAACATACAGCGTTAATTTTGTGTAGAGTTATAGAACTATTCTAGATCATAGATTAAAGATCAATATAATGATCATGGTTAAATAACTTAAGTGTTTAATTAGTAAAAATAAATATTGGTATATATTGGTAAACAATTAATACATTTAAAGGGTAAAATTAAAAAAGATTGACATTAGTAAAAAAAAAATCACTATTAAGAAAGATATTATCCTAGTTCTTTTAATTAAAATAACATTAATATGTGTGTGTGGGTGTTTATAGAGACTGGATCATATCAAAACCAAAATTTGGTACAGAACTGCAGAACCAACTTTAAAATAACATAACATAAACTTATTTTCAAACAAAAATTTTATAATTTCCAAAATATGATTGACGATTTTATATTTTTTTCAAAAAAATTTATATTCAACATTGAATACTCTGAATTTTATATATTCAACGTCAAATAAACCTTATAAATATTCATCAACTAATATATGGTTCTACAGTTCTGCATGAGACTGCATCAAATTTAAGTTTTGCAATGATCCTAACCTTGTATGTGTTTATGGTACATCTAGAAAAAAAAAATGATAGGCATTACCATACTATTCTTTTTAATGTTGAACTTACACTGAATATTACATACATACATACATACATACATATATATATATATATATATATATATATATACATATATATATATATACATATATATATATATATATATATATATATATATATATATATATATATATATATATATATATATATATATATATATATATACATATATATATATATATATATATATTACTGAATTCGACACCAAATATTAAATAATAGTTTATTAATTCATGTATTACGTGTTTTTTACATAAAATGTATGTTAAAACATAAAATATTTGACAAAACTATTTTTTCAATTTTTATAAGCAAATACGAATAGTAACTTTTTCATTTGTAAATTTATATAATTTAATTAAGTAAGCTTTATTAGATTTTGATAAAATTAGTTTCTATAAATATATAGAAAAGATTTATTGGATTTTATTATATTTGGTTTATATTAAAAAACTTTTTTTATATATAATTAGATATAATGAGTTGTTTTAATTTTTATTTATAAAATAACAAATTTTGGTGAAGATGTAAACTTAAACATAGAGCAATGTGGGCGATCAAGCAAGTGAACATCGACCTCAATGAAGCATGAGAAGAAGGAAAGCATACAAGAGCTCCAAGATCCATAAAGAGAAGACCAAGACCAAGACTTTTCACGACAAACACGTATCATGAAAGGTAGTCACTAGAGAACAAAAGGTTTGGTAAATTAACTCATGACTTAAGAAGCGTTTGGTTCGCAAATTTCATGTGACTGACTGGGATTTTCATTTAAAATTATGTGTTTGGTTCGCAGATCTTAATAAAGATTTATAAAATCTCAAGATTTCTTAAATCTCTTCCTTCTTTGTTTTTAAAAACTCATCCTCCCCTAGGATTTTAAATCCAAGTTACCTTGCATTTTTCAAATTAACAATTTTTTCCAAAAAGATAATGCAAATTCTTTGACAAAATCCTGACAAATGAAAATACTGCATATGCAAATCCATTGACAAAATGCAAATCCCAGTAAAAAAAAATCTGCGAACCAAACGCTTTTTAAGGTTTTCGTAGGAAAACTCAAAAGCAAGTGGTTGCACTTGGGCCCTTTCATTGTCACGAATGTTATGGAGTATGGAGCCATGGAATTCGACAATTGAACACTACTAGATGATGTGACTCTTAACAAGCCATGATATCACAAACGGTAGTGACCTAGATAACGTCTAACATGTAAAACTTAGCGCTTCAAGAGAGACAACCTATCAAACTTTGTAGATGTGTTCCATACAAACCCTCACGAGGGGCTTAAAAGGCTTATTGTGCGTGCTAACTGTAAGTTTGTCCCAGACGAAACGAATGTCTACTTTATCGTATTTCTTTTCTCAACTTATTTTCTCCTTTTTGATCAACCCACTTCTATCATGCAAGCATTAACCCTCATTTGTAAATTTCTTATGCATTATGGACAAAAACGATATTTTTTTCGCCACCACCACTATATATGGAGAATGAAATGTCGTTTTCTGAACTCTCTGAGAGCATACTCGATTAGGTACCACTCTTCAATTCCCAGAGCACTAACAATAACTTGCATGAATATTAGTTTTAGTTATGAACTTATAATTGTTTGTAAAGTTATTTTGCATGTAGCCATGTGTTGCGATTTAAAAGTAATGAATTGACATGGTCTCCTTGGTTTTATCTTGGTCACTGAGTAAGAAAGTAAAAAAAAAAAAAAAAAAAAAAAAAAAAAAGTTGATGTCGAGTTTAGCAGAGGTTGGTAAATGAAACTGGAAAGTAATGAAAAGAGTCATAATAATGCACGAGCAAGTGAACAATGAATTTTTTTTAAGTAGGTTATACATGTTTGTGCATGAATTAATAACTGATTTTTTTTCCTAAAACGAACATTTCCAAAAGACATGGATAACTTGTGCAATAAGGAGGAATGTTGCAAATAAACCCGTAAGAGACGTAGGTGCTTAAAATGTACGGACTGGCCTAACGAGTTCGTAAAAGAAATCCAAGGGGAATTTTATGTCTAACCCCAACCAACTAGCTTAATTGGGAGCGGTTGACCAATTTTCCGCTACACAGGCTCGTTGAAAAATCATGTTTAAACCCTTAATAAAATAATTCATGATAAATGTGCTAATAATAAAAATAAATTATTAATGATAAAAGAGTTTATTATAAGTGTCAAACCCGGTAAAGTTGCATTCATATAACCTTGAGCTAAACCGGTATTTAATGGTGTTGCTTGAATGAGAGGGCATTGGTTCTTTGAAAGATAGGGCATTGGTTCGATGACACAATATAACCGAAATAATTTTTGAATCGGAAACTTGTGCGTATTATTAGTATGAAGGCTTACATTACTTGGATAATGAATTTTAAATTATTGTTGTACTATAGATGGTACATGAGATTATAGAGTCTTAATGTCTAATTTAAATTTCTTGCTCGCGACGATCAAAGTTTAAGTTGGGAAGGTTTGATCGGTTCATACTTTTATAGAGTACACATTATTAATTATAATTATTAAATGGTCGAATGTGGTATTGTTGATATTTTGATTCCAACGTGTAAGGAAAACATACGGAATTAACTGTGAAAATTTGAATCAACATGGATTTCGGGATCATAGTCGGCCCCATAGTAGACCTACACCCCACTTAGACGCCCCAAGCGTAGGCCTACATTGGAGTAGACACCACCGATAAAAATTCAGATTTTAAATCCTAATCTGCTTTATCTCGTGGAGGAGACTTTTCCCTATAAATAGAGGGCCTAGACTTACATTTTCTGTAGAACGAAGTAGGAAAAAAGCCTTAGAAAATTATGGAGAGGCTCGTTTGGCTCGATTCTCGCATTGCGACAAAGTTCCGACACACGTTTGATTCCATCCCTTCATCCTTTCGATCCAGCAACCACGAAGTTCGTTCCAAGACTCAAGGTCATGAAGATTTCCATGGGTGTTTTTGTTACTCACTTCATGGCGGACTAAATTTCTCATGCTCATGCTCACGATCAGGATTATGGTTTGATCGTATTACGTTATTTATATTTATTGGAAATGGGAAGGAGATCCCTCTGGTATGTTTTCAGTTAAATCATTAAGAACACTCATTGATTGTGTTTCTTATGCTGGAGAACGTAACACTTGTTTTTGGAATAAATGGTTGCCGCAAAGAGTAAATTGCTTTATTTGGAAGTTGATGTTACGGAGAATTCCTACTAGGGGTTATCTTTTGTCTCGGGGAATCAATCTTCCCTCGGCAAACTGCCCTTTTTGTTCAATGGGAGTGGAATCGGAGGATCATTTATTTTATTTGTGTTCGTTTAGCAAAGAGATTTGGAGGTGGTTTTTATTATGGTGTAATACTGCAGTAGAAGATCACCAACATTTCGGTGATTTTTGGATGCAATTCTTGATCAGGCCAATTCCGTAAAGAGTAGGAAATTTTTCGAAGTCGATGATCATAGACGAATTTCAAGAAAATTTATTTTCTTGGCTAAAGTATAGAGCAAATTTTAAATTTTTGCCGTGGTCTTTATGGTGTTCATTTCCTCTTTCTTCGTTGTAATTTTTCTTTCTGTTTCGGTTTGCTAGCTTCTCGCTAGTTTTATAATAATCTTGAGATTTTCGGGTTTTGGGTGATGGCAATGCCGAAGCTCTGGGCCCGTTATCTTTCTTGTTGTTCAAAAAAAATGAACACAAGGTAATGTGATTTGATCTTTGTTCTAAATTATTTTCCATTACCTCATTCATATTTATTTTACTCCGTATTAATTAAGTGTAAGACGACATAGTATTACGGTTCTCCTGACCGTGCCGACACGATTCTTCGTGATGTTTTGGAAGATTGGTGAGGATACGTATACATTGTACACATATTCGATTATTTAACAATTATGTCTATGTGATTGTAATGAACACAATTTCTAGTAAATAACAATAAACCCTTGATTCGTGTAAACTCCAAAAGCGGAAGTGATTACTTCTTCATCCATTGAACGCTAGTCTCTCATGCATATAATTTTTTTTAATATTCGTAATAGTAATATTAGATTTCACATGATAATTAATGTTAGATTAATCTTTGCTAAATCATTGTCTTTTTAATTATTCATAGTTAATTAGTTCATAAATCACTTTTCAATAACCACATATATATTCCTTGTGGATACGATTCTTCTTATCCTTTACTACATAGGTTAAGTTGAATATTTTTGACGGTTTAACTACAACCGATAAATAATCACAACATATCCCAATATCACAACATTGTATGGATTTCATATAAAAACATAGTTATCACAGTTAAATAAGTTATACTAACATGATTTTATAAATGAGTGTATCACAAAATCCCCATTTCCCATATAAATCACAATTCCACATTTGAACATTGTATTCGAGTATAGTTAATGGAAAACCCGATTATCCTGATACTTCAGCAACCTATATATAAAACGCAATTATCATACTAGAATATTATAAATATATGATCATACAATGCATCTCAAAATACTTGCATTTTACCTGATAGTTAGATCACATGTCTCCCTAGTTCCCTATCGCTAGCCCGAGTCCTGATCCCAATAACCCTAGTTACATAGTAGTCCCATATAATAACCCAAGTACACAAGTAAAACCCATAACCCAACCTTAATTGCCCTAAACAAAATTCTTCCCTCTCCACTCTGATTGCGGCCGAGGTCCCACCACCTCGGTTGTGCGGACTTGATCGGGGTCGTGCTCCCACCTCGCCCATGCTCCCCATCGCCCCCGTGCTCATCATATCGCACCTCAAGCTCAACCCATAACCGTCTCAACCCCATCGCGTGTCACCAACGTGGTCACGATCATGACCTATCTGATACAAACAAATACTCTGTTTTTCTACAGCTATGCGTTTATACTAAAAACCACATTCCATCTTGATCGAATCCTTGATTTAACTTAGAAAACCTGTTGACGAGAGTGATTCACGGAAGAGATCAAACTATCTATGGATAGTTGTTGATAAGATCAAGTATACATTGAAGCTATTGAATGGTGATTACCATATTATTTATTTCTATAGTTCCTTTCCTTATGTGCAATCTTCTATATATGTATTCCTTTGTAAATGTAAAGAACGTACAGAAATTCAGAAAAAATAGATATGTTTTTACATGGTATCAAAGCGAAAAAGAAACCTTTGCACTTGCTAAATCAAATCGAACACCACCCTCGAAGAACAACGGGAGACAAAGAATCAATTCCTCCCCAAGAGCCCCGCCTTGTTGTTCAGGATGATCCCTTCCCGACTGGATGAAGAAGAAAAGGATAGTGGGCTGAATGAAATGACGCATGAAGATGAAGATGGGCCGAATGAAGTAGAAACGAACGAAGATGATGATGGGCTGGATGAAGTGATGCATGAAGATGAAGATGAGCCAGAATCGAATGAAGATGGGCCAGAAATTACTTATGAACCTGACAATCTCGAGCAAGATAGTACAACGAACCCAAGCTCAATCTATACCGAGTCGGATCCAATGTCACCACAAGGTACATTAAATAGCGAAAACTCTAATAGTTGTTTTGAGAATGTCAATGTACAGGTCCCAAAGACGAGATATCTCGTGAGAAATAATAGAGGGGTACCTCGGAGACAATACCAACCGGATTTTACTTCAAAGACGAAGTACCCGATTAATCACTACGTGTCTACGAATAAGTTGGCCGAACCACAAAGACGCATGGTGGAGGAGTTAGCCGCCGTAGTCATCCCAAAAATATACAAGAAGCTATGAAGGACCTGAAGTGGAAAAAGGATGTGTATGAAGAGTTAGATGCTTTAAAACGGAATCAAACATGGGATGAAGTGGATCTCCCCCCAGGAAAGAAAACCGTAGGGTGCAGGTGGGTCTTCACGGTCAAACTGGATTCAAATGGAAAGGTAGACAGGTATGAGGCCAGACTACTCACGAAGGGCTATACACAGAAGTACGGCATAGACTATAGGGATACTTTTGCACCGGTGGTGAAAATAAATACAATTAGAATCCTGATTCCAATTGCTGCAAACAGAGACTGGCCACTTAAACAATTCGACGTTAAAAACGCTTTCTTAAATGGCTACTTGAAAGAAGAAGTGTTCATCGAAACCCCATCCGGAATTAATTTTGGTAACAAAGTATGCAAGTTGAATAAGGCACTATACGATCTAAAACAGTCCCCAAGAGCGTGGTTTGCGAGGCTCTCAAAGTTCATGAAAGGTGTTGGATATAAACAGTCGGATGCTGATAGACGACTGCTCTGATTGTGTATGTCGATGACATGATGGTAACAGGTAATGATCCTGAGGAAATAAACAATCTGCAAGCAATACTAGGTAAGGAATTTGAACTAAAGGACCTTGGAAACTTGAGATATTTTTTGGGTATTGAAATGGCAAGGTGCAAGCAGGGAATTACAATGTGCCAACGAAAGTATGTACTTGATCTCCTTGCTGAGACCGGTATGTTGGATTGTCAACCGATTGACACACTGATTGAAGTAAACCACGGGTTGACTCTCCTGTCATGTCAACTATCAATTAATAAAGAACCATATCAGAAGCTGGTCGGAAAACTAATATACTTATCACATACACGTCCTCATATTGCGTATGCAGTTAGTGTAGTTAGCCGATTTATGCATCCATCAAATAAAATCCACATGAAAGTCGTATATAGAATCCTTCACTACTTGAAGTCGTCACCAGGAAAGGGTTGTATTTTGCAAGGAATGGAAATCTAGAAGTTATGGGTTATACAGATGCTGACTGGGCTGGAGATAAGTCTAATGGTAAGTCCACTTCAGGGTATTTTACTTTTGTGGGAGGAAACTTAGTGACTTGGAGAAGTAAGAAGCAAAAATTGGTGTCTCGATCAAGTACAGAAGCAGAATTTCGGGGCATGGTTCATGGAGCATGCGAGTTATTGTGGATAAAACGGGTGCTAAGGGATCTTAACATTAGTGTGGAGGAAGCCATGGTTCTTTATTGCGATAATCAAGCAGCGGGGAAAATTGCAAGTAATCCAGTTCAACACGATCGCACAAAACACGTTGAAATAGACCGTCATTTTATTAAGGTCCATCTCGAAAGGAAAACAATAAAATTACCGTTCGTTAACTCGAAAGAGCAGCTAGCCGACATGCTAACTAAGGCGGTGAATTCAAGGATATTTAACAACTCTCTGGACAAGCTGGGAATGGGAATGATCGACATCCATTCACCAGCTTGAGGGGGAGTGTTGACGAGAGTGATTCACGGAAGAGATCAGACTATCTATGGATAGTTGTTGATAAGATCAAGTATACATGGAAGCTATTGAATGGTGATTATCATATTATTTATTTGTATAGTTCCTTTCCTTATGTACAATCTTCTATATATGTATTCCCTTGTAATTGTAAAGAACGTACAGAAATTCAGAAAAAATAGATCTGTGTTTACAAAACCCTCCCAAACATGTTTACAAAGGTTCGTAGTTTTTTTATACAAAGATGTTTGAAGTCGAAAAAATTATGATGATCCATTCTGTTTTTCCAAACAAACAAACTACAACTATTATTAACGATCATAAATTAAAAGTGGAACGATTCATCATTTTTCCCGATTAGAAAAATTAAAAATCAAAATGGTTGTAACTATATTTGTTAAGGCTTCGTTATTTTTACCGATCAAAAAAATATATATCGAACTAGTTCTTCTTCTTTTATCACAAATTGACCTTTTAGAAATTTAACTCATGTTAACGCTTAAGCCAGTGTTATTACATTGATAAAATTCTTATTAACGTCTAACACTTGAAGTTTAAAATATGCAAATATGTCTTATGAGATATCAAGTAAATCAAATGACAATAATGGTAGAGCTATTCCTTAACTTGAGTATGCACCACTGATATGATGCTAATGCTAATTTTATATATTTTTCATATCATTTTAACTTGTATTTTGATAGTTTAAGCCTTTATTTATGTGAAAATTATACCAAATTGCTCTATATCGATCTCGGCTTTGAGCAGGGTTATCCAAGACCATCAATTTTAAGGTTTCACTGTAAAAACAAGCTCTAAGGCTCATGGAAAATTGAAAAGGTTTTGACGTGCAATGTCTTTAATTTCAGTATTATCTAATTGTATTAAGTTTTTTTGTTTTTCATTTACCAATTCAAATACATGTGAAATTTGTGTGTGTGGGTTTGTATTTGTGTTTGTGTGTCTATATATATATAGCCATTTATAAGTTTCTGTTTTGGGCCCCAAAAATGATAGGACAAGTCCTTGCTTTCAATCTGTATTTTGCAGACTCGCATCCGCCAAAATGTCAAAAGAAAAGGAAACGAAGTGATAAAAATGATTTAACGGGCGTAGCTAATCTCTCTTGAAGCTACTAAAGCCTTGCCTCAATCAGAGAGGTCATTACACTCGTGACCATGATACTCAGATAGGACAAAAAAATGCAGCACAACCATCTTTAGGGTTATGCTTTAGGTTTTCTTTCTTTACACATCACTAGAGGTGAGATTAGTGTATGTTAGTCTAGAATTGGCAATTTTAGCTTGGATTTGGACGTTTGGAGCATGGAGATTGAATATGCACCCTCTTCTTCACCTTCTCATTGGTTTTCTACAAGCACTCTGTATACTCTTTTCATACTATAGAAGAGTAGAAGTATGTTTAGGTTAGATTTCAATATTTATTGTTTGTTGCATTGATCAGTGAGTAGTATCTATAAACACTCACTTGGATATTGTTATAGTATAATGAATGGTTTTTATTATTTATGTTGAAAAAATGTATGTCTCATGTATATATGATTTTATTTACACATAGACAAAATCAGTATTATCTTTTGATTTTCTAGCAATAATGTGATCATGAAAATGATATATAATTGCTGGTTTTTGTAACCCTAATATTGTTTATGTGATTCGTTAGTTGTTTGTTATTTCTAGCATTGTTGTAATTATATGATAGTGAGTAATTGATAAATTGTGAAATTATTGATTGAAATTAATCCTTAGCAATATTGTGATCATAGGATTAGTTTAATGAAAATGATGATGTGGTTAATCAGTTAAAGGAATGTTTAACATTAATTTCGAGCGTTGAAGTGTAGATAGAATTAGTTTTTGAAAGATAATTTAAGTCAATCAAATGTTATCGGCAAAGTTACTGGTTTTTCGAAGTTTAGGAAGACTAAAGATGTCCATTCTTGACTCTTCAAACTTGATCAATTGTGTCCATAAGTTAATTGTTACATAAATATTGATGAGGAAAAAGAACTTGCATTAGGCGATACACAATGGATGCCAAGTTATTAGCCTTAGCCATGAGCATTAAAGAGATAGGAGGCAAAAAGGCTAAGGGAACATTTTAATTAGATATAGAGTTATAGCAATAACCTTTGTAGTGAAGAAACTATATCTAAGGCTTACAACAATAACTATATATAATGGTAAATCTAGACTAATTTTAAGTCTCCTACATGTTTATGTGAAACAATTAATATTGGAAGGTATAATAATTGTTGTGTTTATATATATATATATATATATATATATATATATATATATATATATATATATATATATATATATATATATATATATATATATATATATATATATAGAGAGAGAGAGAGAGAGAGAGTGAGTGGGGGGTTTCAAGTGTTTATCGGAGAACATTAGGGAACCACAATGCATGTGATGCACAATACCCCGTGTGAATTTATTGAACTTATATAATCATTCAGGAGAATATGCATCACATGAGGGGATCGTTTTGTATAAAATTCCATTGTGTGATGCACAACCCCTCTATTTGATGCATATTCCACTCGTGTGATACACAATCATTCCATGTGATGCATAATCTCCCGTGTGATGCAAAATTCTCTCGTGTGATGCACTTAATTTGTATTTTTCTTACTATGCATTGTGGTTCTCCAAAGTTCTCTGATACATAGAGGTTCTCCGTTAAACTCACCCATGTATATGTTTTTCATTGAACTCACCCATATATATATATATATATATATATATATATATATATATATATATATATATATATATATATATACACACACCTATATATATACATACATATATATACACACCTATATATATACATACATATATATATATATATGTATGTATATATATGTATATGTATATATATATATATGTATATATATGTATATATATCTATGTATATATATAGGCGGATTCAATGGAGAACCTCTATGCATCGAAGAACCTTGAAGAACCACAATGCATCGCTAAAAGATCGTAATGCATCACGTGGAAATCGATGGATCACACGGGAATTTGATGCATCACGCGGAAATAATGATGCATCATGCGGGAATTGTGATGCATTTGTGGTGGTGCATGGAGGTTCTTCGAGATTTCTTCGATGCATGGAGGTTCTCCATTGAACCCTTATATATATATATATATATATATATATATATATATATATATATATATATATATATATATATATATATATATATATATATATATATATATATATATATATGAGAGGGTTCAAGGGAGAATCATAATGCATCATAAAACCACTTTATACTCACTGGATCAAGAGCTGCATCACGTCGGAATCACGACGCATCACGCGTGAATCTGATGCATCACACAAGAACTGTGATGCATTTGTGGTTCCCATTGGTTTCCCGATACATTATGGTTCTCCTTTAAACCTCACAATGTATGCATATGTATATATTCGTAAATGTAAGAATTTTGTGGTCCATTCATTAAAATCTTCCAAAGGAGATATGATTCATAGAACTTTAATAGATATGCGATTGAGACACGTTGATTTGAGGTGGCGGCCTATTCTTATTGTTTTACAAACGTTATTTTTTTATGTTATGCTAAATTAAAAATATGTCAACTATTACGATTTACGATCGTACACATGTGAATCAATTAATGAATGTTTTCACATACTTATAAATATAATATTTGCACATTTGAATATGATTTATTACGTTTATATAAATGTACAAAGTTTTTTTTTGTATTCCAAAACAAATATTATTAAGCTAATTAGTAAGATGCTAGCATGCAACAAGTAAACAAGACGAGTATAATCACATTTAAATATCGATTTAATTAGGATTCGGCAAACAATATATAATTCATTTATGCATTTGAACATTAGTTTTGGCTCGTATATGATCCACAAATGGTAAAAACTCTAAGGGAGTGTTTGGTTCGCAGATTTTTTTCTATGAGATTCGTATTATACATCATTTGTATTTGTCAGGATTTTGTCAAAAAATCTGCATTATCTTTTAGTAAAAATGTACTAATATGAGGAATGCAATGTATCTAGGATTTAAAATCCTAAGGGGGACGGGTTTTTAAATAACAAAGAAGGAAGAGAAATCCTAAGATTTTAAATTCTTATTGAAACCTGCAAATCAAACACAGGATTTTAACTGCAAAATCAAGAGTGCATCACTAAACAAACGCCCCCTAAAATGTCATCTAACATGGTTTATTTTTGAGGAATTTTAAAGTTAAGGGACATCTCATTTCTATATTTCCACATGGACCAAATGGATGCGTCATAGTTGTGATGCACTCTTGAATTTTCTATCCATACGTCTATATTGTGATGCAAAAGTTTTCCTTACGGTTTTTTAAAAGTATGTAGAATTATAAGCACGTACGAGGAATATATCGTGACAAATCATTTCTATATCTTCATATTTAAAATCGTATTAAGCTGGGCAAAACTTCGTTCTAATAGTATGAACAAATCGTCTCAATTTCATATTTTTAAACACGAAAATTTTGAATAAAAGTTTAAATGGTCTAAATCTTTCATGATTTTAAGAGGGTGTTCCACAATCCAATTAACAAAGGAAAGGAAATCAAAAGAAATTTAACAAAGATTGTGAGGAAATGAAAGGATGGAAACATCCCTCATTTTTACACTATTTTCATCTTCTCAATATTTAAAAGAAAGGATTGATTGGTATTATAATCTTTTCATTCCCACTTCCTCTCTTTTCTTTTTCTTTTTTTCTTTCCTTCAACCGGAACACAGCATAAGTGGGTGGTGTTCTTGAACCTTTTCAATTATTATTTTGTAGACATTTGAATCTTGCATGTGAAAGTATTCTTGTACTAATACATATATAATTTTGAAGTTTTACAATTTATTAATATTTATAAAATTGATTTTCTTCTAAGGTTTTATTTTGAAAAAACCAACATGTTTTTACATTTTTTGCGGTTTCATCCCTTCATGTTATTTTTTTTCAGAAAAATTCTCAAGTTAATTTTTTTTCTTTCTGATTTAGTGAAATCTGACTATTAGAATCCGATTTTTCGGTATTAAAAAACCCGATTTATTAATTATAACCGGGTTCTAATAGTCATATTTCACAAAACTAAAAAGAAAAATTTAACTTGAGGGTTAAGTTAGTCTAGAAAAAAATAACATGGAGGGATGAAAACACAAAAAACGTAAAAACATGTGGGTTTTTTTCACAATAAACCCTTTCTTTTATTCCCTTGTACGTATGATAAACATAAACTAATTTCACATGCTTATACAATATTTTTATAAACAATGAGAATTTTGAAACAGATGAACCCGATGAAGATTTAAATTTACGTATTTTTTTTATCATACGGGTTTACATGTTAATTTATCTTCATGAGAAACTTGGACCGGATGAAGATTTAATTTTGATTACGTATTTTAGGGGTGACAATTCAGAAGCAACTGACTAAATGGGTCGAACAGTTAAATGAACACATTGTAAAAAACTAAGATAGAACATAACTTTTTTTAAATGAAAATTTATAAAACGGTGTTTTAAAATTTTTCAAAATTATGTAAAATTTATGACTTTTGATCGGCAACATATTTGTTTGAATGTGTTGAAATTGCCGCTCCTAAGGTATTTACACATTAACTATGATGATTTAATATTTTGTTAGTGATGCCTTGTCGGATTGCTTAAAAGACTAAAACTTGTTTTAATAAACAATTTAAAGATTCTATATATATTTATGTCACGTTTTTTCTTTTCTTTTCTTTTTTTTTTTCCCTTTTTCGAAGGTAGGTGCGTGTAGCATTTGTATTGGTATATAGTAATGGTATACAATTTAATTGATTAAGACTTTTTTTTTTTTTTGAGGGAAAATAAAGGTTACAAGCCCTACCCCATAATAGAGCTTTGTTAAAAAAAAACTAGGTTGAGTTTCTATATATCTAATGGTGATCAAATTGATATAATGATAATACATCATTTTCATGAAATTAAAATGCTTGGCTAGGGTTTCTTTGGTTAATTACCATCATATTTCATTTTCGAATTCATTAATCGTCCTTTTCTTGTATTAAATATACGTTAATAGTTAGCTTAATTGAGCTAACTATTAACGTACTCAATTAAGCTAATTAGTTCATAAAGTTTTCATTGGTATTTCACGTACATTATCTAAACGATAAGTTAAAACAGAGATAATTTTATTTGTTTCATTTGGATAAAAACATGGTTGTTATTATCCTGATTTTGACAAATAACAAGAAAATGTAAGTTACTTTATATTTTTCTCTAGTTAACTGATATAATGTAATTGTTATCAGTCAATATAATATCGAACATGCTCTACAGAATAGTTGTCAATATTTTTCTTTCAGAAAATTTTTTTTCCAGAAAAGAGACAAGAGGAGGGGCCAAATCCTTAAAACTTTCGGCTACTTGAATAATTCAGTTGCTTATTTTATCTCCCTACATCGTGATCCATGGGTGTTCTATTTACATGGAGATGACAAATTTTCTATATATACAGTTCGTTTGCACATTGATAAAGCATTTATGGAGGTTTTTCATTTCAACAAGTTCAAACTTATTGGTGTCTATAAAAGTTAATGTTTTAGAATGGAAGATGTCTTTTTAAATAAGATTCCAACTCGTGTTACTTTCGATGATCACGGATTGGACATAAAACCCGTTTTATGTCCAATTTATGAGTTATGCACCTTGACAATATACCAATTTATTTTACAATAAAACTTTATTTTTCAATACAACTTTGGTGATAGATATGAACATACAATGGAAGATGGAAGAGGGGGGGACCAATTATCCTCTACATTATTCTAATACATAATCCAAATCGAATAGTGTTCATATTGAAGGATGAGTCAAAGTCAATTCAAACTTTACTTTCATCAATCATGTCACATCTCTATCAATTAACATAACCAAAGAAAAGTAGGTTAGAAATCTATGTTGAAATGATATTTTGAGTGTAGATTTGAAATTGGTTAAAAGTTTTTTAAGTTACTTATATACATAGACGACTTTTATAAGCTTGTATAAGATCAAAATGAAAAAAAATAACGATACAACATTGTCATATAAAAAATTGTCAGACACTTATTATCATCGTTCACAAAATGTTATAGGTACGCACCATAGTTTCATTGACCGACATTGGACATTTAAGCAAAGGAAATATGAATGATTGGATATTGAAATATTAAGATACGTTGTGTATGTGAATATATATACATACAAAACCAGTATCAATTAAGAACTAACATTTACTATGAGAAATTGAGAATGGGATAGAATGAGAAATCTAACACGTATTAATTAAATTATTGATTGTGATTCATTATTCACTATTAAGATTGTATGATGCTTTAAATCATTGTTTGACTTTCTTTCCGGACCAAAATTGATGAATCATATAATATATATCTATCCACAATTATGATTCATCAATATCTTTTGTCTTTTGTGTGTGTGTGTGTGTGTTTTGCTGATGAACATGTAGAAAGGGATAACACGAAAGATTAGCACTTCTTCTCTATTTGTGGGTCTAAACTTGAGGAGTTGGATGATGATGAAGAGAATGATGTAAAGGAGAAGGATGACGATGAATTCGTGTCATTCATAAAGAATGTGGAAGATGAAGAAGACGTAGTTAAGTGTTGTATCCTCTAGGCGTTTACGATGTTTCTGACCATAAGTACATACTACATATTCATATAACAAACTTTCTAATGCTATTACATTCTTTCAAATGTAAATTGTATTAGTTATTGTGATTTTAAATGATGTTATATTTGAGTTTATTCTAATTTTTTTACAATAATAAATTTTGTATGCTAGGTTAAAATTTTATGAAAAGGCAAACACAAAAGAAAAAATAAGAAGAAATTTTAATTCATGATCCCATAGAAAAAACACCAAAGTCCAAACAAAATTTCCATCTACTATTAGGTGTACTCACTCTCCGAAATCTACCATTTCAGACACATCAGTGCCACATCAATTTTTCTCTCTCTACCATTTTCATTCTAATTTTTTAGAAATACCCACATTCTAATATTTTTATCTCAATACTCATTACCCAATTAATTTTTAGAGAGATAAAGAGAGGATAGAGAGAGAGAGAGAGAGAGAGAGAGAAAGTCGAGCGGGGTGAAGGGGCCGTTAAGGGGTGAGTGGGCGAGGCCGATGGGGGAGGGGGGTGGTGCTCCCGTTGGGGATGGGGATGTGGCAAAGCCGCTAGAGCTAGCGGGAGATGTATACCCAGCTGCCTTAACTTGATGTATACCATTTATAAAATTTAATTTTCAAAATTGATATAATGTATTACAAATCTACTAGTCAAAGGTTAGTAGACATAGCAAAGTGTTACTTTTAGTTAAATATAATTTCTTAGTTGTTTTTATAGAAAATAATGTTAATTACATTAAAAGGTATATATTTATATTAATTTTATGTTTTTGTGTTGGTGTGAAATTGCATTAATAAGTATTTACGATGGCTAACATAGTCAAATACAAATTCTACCAAAACACATTGTTGGACTTGGATACACATGAAAGTCAACCGGAGGCCGCTTACTAACATTTGGTATTTGTACATAACCTAAATAGTTTATACTTTAAATTTAGTTTAATTATTACGAAAAAAATAAATATGTTTTTCACATTTTACGTTTATTTTTTACCAATAAAATCGTTAATTGATTTATTTTTTCTTTTTTAAAAAATTTACCTATTAGAAGCCAGTTCTAATAGATAAATCGGGTTTCAGAAAAACAAATAAATCAGGTTTTAATAGTTACATTTTTTATAACAAAAAAAATATATAATAAAATAACTTGAGGATGATATTGGAAAAAAATAACACGAATGGATTAAACCGTAAAAAAAGTGAAAAACATGGTTTTTTTCATTATGAACCTGCAAATAAATATACATATTAAGAACTTCTATGAATCAGAGAACATTGAAGAAACCAATGTGCACCACAATGGTATCTTGGTGCATCATAGGGGTAATCAATGATAATATTCAAAATTTCAATTTTTACATTATTTTTTAGGATTAAAAATAAAATACCACCTTGTTGTCATGAAATCCGTATAGGATTATCCTCGCTGTGAAGTAGATGAAGGACATACACTAGAATTTGTCCCAATGATTGTAATACTTGTACCAGAACCACTAGTCATACCATGTCTCGTGCCCTAAGTATCGAAGAACTGAGTAAGAATGTATAGCAGATCTGTCTTGCAGACATACTCATCCCCCGTTGGCTTCTCTTCCCTAGAAGTATTACCCTCCTTATCCATCATAGCCTTCACAAGTTATAACAATCATAGGTAAACACAACATATATCACTCAGCCCTATAAAGTGTTAAAATCCACTTATATCGTTCTAGGAGTGATTCGCAAGGGTCTGATCACACGGTTTAAGTTCAAGCATCTACTAGTGATACTCAAATCTCACAAACCACTAGTTATGGTACCATATTGTAACACCCTCGAAACTCTATCAAATGTAACGTCATATAACTATCATAAGTGGCAATATCGCATATGCTTCTCATAATCCATGTCATAGGTTACATAACTACTAGTAATTTAAAACATAACAACCCCTATAGTAATTGATACATACAATAGAAGTAACATACATATCCCCGATACCAAAATTACAGAAAGTGATGTCAACATACAATAGGAATGAAGTAGGAATCCTCAAAGGTTAATTGTCTCCTACTTCTACTTAGGTGTTGATGACCTTATCTTCTGACTCACTGAGATACACTGAAACACTCATACAATCATAATAAAATTTAAAGTAGTATTTAACAATAATTGATACATGATACTTGCGGAATTATGGCAGAATTTAAAACTTTTACGATTAACGGCACCAAACATGATGCCAACAAACTACCAAATATAATTTTCAACAATGGGACAAGTGAAGATCCTGTGAAATGAGTATTCAATTTCGGGAAGTCATCTACCCAGTTACCCAAAACAGCAATCAAGGTGTACGTGGTCTCGATACCATTAGCTTCAGGATAACCAAATAATAAGGAAGTCTAGAGGCTCCCTATAAGAAAACTCAAGACCTGTAAAATATTAACAACTAAAGGGTCAACATTACGTTGAGTGAGTTCTAGATTAATAAAACATAACGAACAATGCATATGAATACCACAAATGATACACCAAACTATCATATGAATGGATGCTCAATTTAGACTTAGAGCTAGTCCAAAGCATCGCTCAATTTATACTTAGAGTTAGTCCAACGTATTGCTCAATTTAGACTTAGAGCTAGTCCAAAGCATTGTTCAATTTAGACTTAGAGCTAGTCCAACGTATTGCTCAATTTAGACTTAGAGCTAGTCCAACGTATTGCTCAATTTAGACTTAGAGCTAGTCCAATAATTTGCTCAATTTGGACTTAGAGCTAGTCCAACAATTTGCTCAATTTAGGCTTAGAGCTAGCCCAACATATTTCATGGGTATCCAGGTGAGGTCAAATGAAAACATATCAACTATGGTGAGTTCCAAGGTGCTTCACATATGCCCAAATAAATCATTCCTATGAGAAATGAAAGCAAATATGCAACTACTATCAAGATATCAACAATTAGCTCCATAAGGTATTCAACGAGGTAAACAATGAGTTACATGCACATTACGTAACATTAATGCTAGAACTCACGGTGATTGGCTAAGTCTAGCCTCGGCTTCCGAAATCACCTTGCAAATGATTAAGCCTCTTCGAATAGGCTTCAACGATCCAACTTACCTACATAAGGTTTATGTGACAAATAAATAAGCCTCCACAGCTTATTGAACCATAAAGTCAACCAAACATGTTTTTGGGTTTCAAACTGAAAGCCTTGGTTTGTTTCGGGACCTTACGAGACCCAAATTTACGTTCCGGCTTTGGGAACCTTTAAACCCTTAATTTAGAATAGTATTACAACTATAAGAACCGCACATATGACCCTCCTATTCAAAATACAACTTTCATGACCGAACTTTAATCATGTCATGCTTAGGGTCTGAACTTTGTAATTTCATTTTTTTTTTTTTTTTTGCATAAAACACACCCAAACTCATACCAAACCACCATTAATTATTATGAAACATTAAATAAACTTAACATATCATAGTTACAACATATTAGGGTCATTTTAATATTTCAAACATATCAAAATCATGTGAAACCATCTCTTGATTCACATGAACTCATTTGAGTTCACAAATGGGTTAAAACCAAATCTACAACTTCAAAGCTTCAAATGAGCTTCTTTTAGAATCTAATCAATTCCATAGCGAATATTAACATTTTTGGGTCATGTTTGAGTACCCAAATTATACTAAAACATAAGCATTCAACCGAATAATACTTAAAGACTCGTTAAGGAATTTCACCGAACACGTGGTGTCCGGTTTAGACATAAAACACCAAATTGAGTCTTTGCACGCGTTTAACCCCGACCAATACTTGGAATCACTAACATAACATATATGAACACTATTGAGCTCATTTTGAGCATACTAAAGATGTCAAATGCGACGATTCAATATATGACTCAATTTGAGCCCTAATTGAGTTTCTAACTCAATCCAACACTACAACAAAATATAACTGTATATTTTTGGCTCCATTATAATCAAACAACAACATATTAAAACATTTATTAACCTCTAGGTTGATTTCTAAACAAAATCTCATGAACCCATTTGAGTTCGTCATCAATCATGGAGCCAAATGAAGAGAATAATGGAGAAGAACAAGGGGAGGAGGTTATACCTCAAAGACCCAACAAGATGAGCAACGTTGAGCTCCAAATATCTTCAATCTTCAATCTGCAACTCAACTCTCTTCTTTCCTCTTCTCTTTTTTCCTCAGCAAGCAAAAAAATGAAGTGTGCGGGTGTGTGGTGTGTCTTGGACGATTTAAGAAGGGGGGAGGAAGAGGGATTTTGGCCTTTGGCCAATCCCGCCCCCTAACATTCATCATTTGACACAACATACCCTCCCCATTCATCTTTTAATTGAAAAATACAACTATAATGCCTTAATCAATACTTTCTCAAAACTTCAATACCCAATTTGATAATTTGACATAATCATATTAATTATACTCAAACATTACATTAATTATTCTTATGTCAAAATTAATCATTGTTAAGTTGTTTTACAAATTTTGAGGTGTTACATACACATTTAGACTCGAAAACATAAGATGGAAGCTCATGATACACAGGGCTAGACTCTCCAGATAAATCATAATCACATAGCATATAACCACATGGTAATAATATAATATATAACACATGGTAGACTCATGCAACACAACACTTAGTCATATGCACCTCACCCATCACTAAAGTAGTCGTAGGGAGTATGAGATTCGGAAGCACAATTGATTAGGATCAGTTAGCCTGCACAATCAAATTTCTGGCGTGGGAGGCCCACATGTTAACACACCACACGAAGTAGTGGTTAGCATACATAATAAGGCACAAGAGTGACCTGACAATAATCACTACCATATTAAAAACACCACCCTGGACTAGTGTAGAGTCAGTCAGCCCACACGATACCCATCGTTAGTATCTCTAGAATGGATCTCATATCATACTCTCACTCTTTCTCTTCACATGTACACACATAACATAATAATAAATAAGGTTAGAATCATACCTGATGTGCAGGTTCACATTCTCATACACAATCACGTATATTATATAATAAAATAAGGACTCGTTAGAGAAGGCACACAACTCAAAAATACTCATGTACTCATCCGGATAGTAACTGCTAACCTTCAACAACTCCTGAAGTAACTTTCTTGACCCAACCCGATTTCTGTTGGTCCTTAAACGCATAACGAATCATAAAATTTAGGCCCAACAGACGCATGTAGGATACTCATATACCGCTAACAAAACTAATATAATCTCAAACATAGTCACAATGAAAACACAAAGCCCAAAACCTATAGTTTCCCAGAACAGTGGAGATCACGGAAGAACTCAGACCTTCGCGGTCGTGCTCAGGTCGTTGGGAGATCCCTCGTTACAAGTCACGATTCCCATTTCGATAGTACTCCAGGATTGAAACCCGTGTTCATGCCTCCACCGCCTCAAACCTCATTGCGGTCACGCTTAGGGGATCGCGACCATGATCCCTGACTAACTGATAAGAACATACTTTGTTTTTTGCACAACTTAGGAATTAATCCCTTACTCAATTTCCAGCTGATACAAACCTAAGATTTAAGCATAAAAGATGATCAAAGTACTTCTAAACTAAATCCCATCAAATTTCTTAACACAAACATGATCAAGACTCAAAGTTTAAAGCTTTCTTACCTTCTTGGAGATGAAGCATACAAGATGAAAAAGAAGATTTCCAACTCCTACCTTCTCTTTTATATTTCTCGTAGCCTCTGTCTAGCGGCACACATACATACACCTTACACACACACTTCAATCACTTAATTTATGATGAAGAAAGTGTGACCTATCTATATGTATGTTATCTTGCAGTTCAATCCCCGATATCCGAAAACAATTTCGATATTTCAAGTTTAATATTAAAAGAGTCTGTCTAATCTCAAAAAAATTATATCTTTTTGTCATACAATACTCAGTGTCACTACATGTTAACTCCACTAATCATAATATAACTGGACCAAAGCAATCAAAATAAACTAATAGGCTTTATAACTATTACTTTTTGCATTTTTACGTAATACCTAGTATTATAACATTACTTTACTAAACATATAACGTATAAAATTTTGTATGAAGAAAATAAATTATCCATAAAAATAGAATAAAATATCTATACACTTTTATAATTACGAAAAATATTGAATTACATTTTATATTTACATTCAGAAGCAAATGAGAAAGAACAAATAACGATTCATTAGTTTTTCAATATTGATTCACTATTAATTGAATTTACTCAAAGTTATAAAATTGAATATATGTTAAAAAACTAGTGAGTTATAAAATTGAATATATGTTTAAAAAAAATTAGTGAATCGATGTTATAAAATTGGTTCATAAATATTATATATTTTTAGTAAATTAATGAAGAATCAATGTTGAAATTTGTAACATCCTGCATTTTGACCTATTTTCTTATTGGATTTTTTATTTTAATAATATTGTGTTGGTCCAGTGATATCCCGATTAGTGGATTATTACGTGTCAGGATCGAGTGTACGTGACACCGAGTTATAATTTTAGCAGATTACTAATAATTACGAGATCACGTAATTAAATGAAATTAATTGATATTAATATTGAAAATGCATATCGGATTTGGGTAAGTGGGTACCGAATATATAAATGGTTTCATTTGAATCCTTCTTCTTTCCCTTCCTATATTACCAAAAAACTTTCCATTACAAGAAAAACCTAATGTCACAAATTTGTGATAGTTTTGATGACATGTTTTGGGACGATGATGTCACCAACATCACTATGTATGTCGCTACTTTTTGTAACATTCATGTATAAGTCACTATATATGTCAATAGTTTTGTAACATAGACTCACAAATTGCTATACACGTCGCTGATTTTATGACATTCATATATAAGACACTATACATGTCAACGAATTTGTGACATTTATATGGATGACATTGTGTGTGTCATTGAAGTTGTGACATATACACACATGTCACTAAGTGTGTAGCTGATTTTGTAACATTTATATATAAGACATTATGTGTGTTGCTGAAGTTGTGACATATACACACATGTCACTAAATGTGTCGTTGATTTTGTGACATTTACATACAAAACACTATGTATGTCGCTGAATTTGTGACATATATGCACACAGGTCGTAAAATGTGTAACCAGTTTTGTGACATACACACGTTAATATGCACGTTGCTAATTTTGTGACGTTCATATATAGAAGACACTATATGTGTCGCTAAATTATCACATATGTCATTAATTTCCTTTACTGCATGTTATAACGAAATACAACTAAAACAATATACCAATAAAAAAGTAAATAGTTAAAATTGTAATTATTTGTCTAATAAACAAATTACCAAAACCAATAGTTTTAATCTTGAGTTTTTTTTTCCAATTCATGATTTAATATTTTTCATTTTAATCATTAAATCTTTTATGGTGATAACATAAATCAAGATTTCTCTCTCTCTCTCTCTCTCTCTCTCTCTCTCTCTCTCTCTCTCTCTCTCTCTCTATATATATATATATATATATATATATATATATATATATATATATATATATATATATATATATAAATTAATCATTTAAACTTTATTATGTTTTAATTATTACATTTCTTTCGCCAACAATTCAACAAAATTTTGTTGCTTTTTAGGCCTAACATTTATGTTTTTTAGAGCAGACCTACACATTTCTTCATATGTCGATGCTCCCAACATATATATTTTAGAGCAGACCTACACATTCCTTCATATGTCGATGCTTAATCCAGATCAGAACCAATTTGAGTGTTGTTCAATCAATTTGATTGCAGCTTCATTCGTTTCATCCGTTTTATTGCAGCTGAATCTCAAATCTTGAATTGTTGCTGCTATCAAATCGTTGTTGCTCAAATCTCAGAACCAATTTCAAATCACCGATGCTCAAATCGCGCTACTGCTCAAATTTGAAGCTTATTCTTAAATCATTTACTGCTCAAATTTGAAGCTTCTTTACAAATCGCTGCCTCTCCATCTGGATGGTAAGGTCTCTTCATCTTCATAGCTTATTTTCCAGATCAACCCCAAATCCATAACTAGTGATAGTTTGTATGTATCAAAATAAATTTATGAAGATGACATGTTTTAAACCTCAATTATTAGGTAAATAACTAGTGAAATAGCATTTATTATTTGTATGTATGAAATTAAATCTCCATTTTAATTTAGAGGTTTGGTTCAGTTTGGTGAAAGGGAAGAGTTATTGACGAAATTAGGGGAAAAGAGAAGGTTGGTCAGGAATATAGTTTGATCATTGAAAACTGTAGAAGCTGTAAGTGAAATTAATTAATTTTGTATGAACTTTAGGGTCTGTTGTTATAGCAGCAAGTCACCAACGCAACAGCTGTTTTGTTGCTTCGGTTACAAAGCCTCCTACCGGTCATGGTTTGGGCATGAGAGTTTGATGGAGGAGTCAATGTACTTTAATTTGTATGTAATTTGTGCATAGATATTTGTACAGTAGCTAAATCAAATTTGTGGATGATAGTACTCTGTTTGCTGTCTCATGCCATTGTGATTGTAAGCATCATTTATCTTGGCATTAAACCATAAGATTAAATCCTTAACAAATAATGCAGATAGATTTAAATCAAGTTTGTGGAGATAATACCATGTTTTCTTGAAATCTGATCTGCATTGATGAGTTGGAGGAAAATCTACGATGCACGGTGACTGAAGAGATGCAAAAGGCCACTGAAAGACTTCTAACGTTCTCCAATATCGGACAAGAAGAACATAGATTGTTTAGTTGATCTAAAATAATTTTGTTGTTTTGAGTACAAATAACCTACTTTTTAATGAAAAAATAATTGTTAATAATATAGTTTGATGAAATAAATAAACAATAGACTTCCTCAATTTTAGTTTTTGATAAAATATAATTGTTAATAATATAGTTATGATTTGATAGAAAATAGCAACAGTATTAAAATAATAATAATAATAGCGACATCATTTAAAAACAATGACTCAAACCGACATACATAGTGACATAAATCAAGTATAGTGACAAATATAGTAACATGAGTAGTGACACCACTCCAGAATAGCGACACATAATACAACATTAATCAATAATAGTGATGCAAACAATAACACAATTAGAATAATATGACACACATGATAACATATAACAACTCAACTAGCAACATTATTCAAAAATAGCAACATAAATAGTGATGCAACTGGTGACAACATTCAATAATAGTGACATAGATAGTGTAGGTCCCGAAAGGTTCCCAAAGTATATAGTAATAAACTGTAGAGGGGGGGTGAATACAGTATTTAAAAACTACACACTCTTTTTCTCAATGTTTGTATGTATTATCAACAAATGTTAATTACAAACAAGCTTGACTGCGGAATTGTTCAAGCTGAGATGACAGAATACAACAGTATGGTTTCTAGTCTAAGACACACTCAAACTAGATTACAATGAACACACTCACTAAGATGCACTCACTGTATTTTACAAGACTTTAAGGAACAGCTTAGGTAAACAGCTTAGACACACAGAAGCTTGTTTACAGAAGATTTGCATGCATGAATATCACACTTGCACGTTCACTCTTGGTTTAAGCACTTAGCTTTCTTCACATTCTTTCTGACCTTAGAAGCTTCCTTTTATACTCACTTAGAGGATCTAAGAGAAACATCTTCATTGGGCAGAATGAAAAAGGAGAAGTCTTGTTTGAAAAGACAATATAACTTTTCTGCACTTTTCTGAAAAGCAGACTTGCCTTCTCTTGTGCAGAACTTTTGTCTTTTTACTTTCTACTGTTGCATTGCCTTTAACCATTTTAGGAATGTCAACTTTGCGTCTTTCTTCCTTGTAAAGGCCTATTTTGATATAAGAAAAAGGTCTGTCACCCTTTTTCAAATATCCGTTTGTCTTCATGTAACAGAACAGCTTGGGCAGGCTGAGCGGTTCTGCTTTCCACTTTGTCTTCAACTGTGTAAACTGATCTGGTAGTTAAAAACAATACATGATGACTTGGAAACAAATTCCATAAAGTGTTTAGCCTGTTCACAAAGAACAGGTTCTGTTCACAAAGAACAGAACACTTTAAAAATGCCCAAGCTGCTCAACAGTGTAGAGCAGCGTAGACAGTTTATGTCCAGCCTGATCAGCAGACTGATCAGCTTGGACAAACTGTTTTGGTTGCAACACATGCAACGTATAGAACAGCTTTAGACTGATATTGCAAATCATTTTCAGGTTTCAATAAGGCATATAACAGGCCTTAAATTCAACCTTCAAATGTATCAACAGGTTTGATTATAAAATCTCCCCCTCAGATGTAGAGCAGGTTTGACTGAGGCCTTTTTGTGCCTAACAATCTCCCCCTATTTGCAATAACCAGTCCAAGCTGGTTTTGTCAAAAATCACTATATATTTTTACAGTACATTTGCTGAAATAAAATTACAACATTACAGTAAAGTAAAAGATCAGTTTATATATACACTGATTCTTGACTATACTTGAACAACATATGTTCTTACAAAAGTACAACTAATGTGCTAATGTATTTTACAACTAATGTAAAAAATAAAAAATTACAACTAATGTAATTGTGTACAACTAATGTACAGAGTGTACAACTTATGTACAAGATTTGGACTGTTTGAGACGGGAGCAGATAATGGCAAGCCTGTCCAACTAATGGACAGCTTCCATTCTTCACCTACCCAGATGGCAGGTGGACTTCATTCGACAGGGGGTGGCATCCCTTCTTTGAATCTTTTTAAAAGTTCTTCCCTTGTTTCTTCATGTTCTTCAAGTTCAGCTGTAAGAAACATAAAGTTAGAACTTTGGAGCTCACCTCTGTCATAAAATCCTTTCAGCTCTTCCCAGACAGCTGCTCTCCATTGGCTGGACTGACTGAAGGAGGTGGCAATTCTGAAGGCTGCAAGCTGCTTAAGACCAACTTTGTGTAGGTCAGAAGCTCTTTGAAAACATTTCTTCTGAGATAAGGGATCCACAAAAAATGCCCCTAACTCAGGCTCTTCAATCACTTTGCCATCTTCAAATTCAACTCCTTCAGGCAGGCTGTGGTCAACTCCTTTAATTTCCACAGCATAATCTCCTTGTTCAATCATCATAAGGAGTTCTTCCAGCTCTGAATCTCTCTTTTTCCTTCTGGCCTTGATTTTAGGGGATGTCACAGAGACACCCTCTTTGACTTCTTTAGGGATCAGGCCCAACTCACTCACTCTCTCCATCAGCTTCTTTATGTATGCCCTGATAGTCTTAGCCGTTTCTGACTTAGACTGGCTCAGGGCAACTGCCAGTTCCACCCATTCCCTGTAACCCATTTGAGCCACATCAGCGTGATCATATGATTCCAATTCAGGGCCTGTTGCACCCATCCTTGTGATCTGAAGTTTCCACTGAGTGCCTTTTCTTGATATGGGAACAGCTTTGACAATTCCTTCCTTGGCCAGCCTTCTAGTAGCAACATCATGAAATTTCTTTTTGGCCAAGTTGTCAAAATGGAATTTGGCTCTGGCAGAAGGTACTGTTGATTTGGTCACTGAGACCTGAGTACCTTTTTCCACTTCCTTCCCTTTTTCTCCTGCTGATTGCTTGGCAGCTTCCATTATTTTCTTTTGCACCTCCAAGGTAGACATTTTTATTTTCTTTGCTTCTTGGAGGGCAAGAGACTTAGCAGCTTTGGCAGATTGTTCTTCTTTTCTTAACTCTTCCAGAGCCTTAAGTTGTTCTTCCCTAAACTCAAAGTATTTGTGCATAGGGAGGCCCATCTCTTTGGCTCTGGCTTTGTGAAACTGAGTTTCTGCCTGTTTCTGCTCAATAGGATCCACCGCTGCCTTTTCTTTTCCTTTAGCTGCTGCTTTAGGGACAGCAGCTTCAGGAATACTTTCTTCTTCTTCTTCTTCTTCTTTTTCCTCTGAAAGAATAAGGTGCCTCCTTTTGCTGCTAGGCCTGTCCTCAGGAATGACTTCCTCCCCCTTAGACTGAGCAGGGTTTGGAGAGCCAGCCTGAGTAGGCATAGCAGCTTGGGAAGCACCTTCAGCTGCACCTGTTTCTGCTGGTTGATCAGTTTGGGTTGCAGACACTGGTATCTCCTTAGGAGAAGGAATCTTCTCCCCCTTAGACTTAGTCTTCGAGGCAGATGATTTCTCCCCCTTTGAAGGAGATGATGCAGCGACTTCAACCCCTGGTCTGCCTGAAGACACAAAGTCAGCAGGCTTGCCAGCAGGTTTGGGAGGTTTAGGACCAACAAGGCTGTTCACTAAGTAAGCCAAGTTGTCCTTCACCTCACCAAGCTGGGAAAGACAGTTTTGAAGAGAAGAAGAATGGGAATCAGCAAAAGTGGTCAGCTTAACAATGTTGTCTCTATCAGAAGCTGTGAACAACAAACTTTGGAGCTGTGCAAGATGAAGTTCAAGAGAATCTTGCACATCAGCAAGGTTTGATGACACAGAATTTGATAGAGAACCTATAAGAGTGTTCAGGCTGGCCAATGTGGAAGGAATGGTAGTATTACAGGAAGTGAGGAGAGAGGACAGCTGTTGAGAAATAGCTGTCATAGAGGACACAGAGTCCTGTTGTGAGGAGAGGATAGAGGAAAGAGAGTTGGTTACATTTTGCAGCTGTGCAGTGAGTGCAAGCAGCTGTGGAGAGTGGTCAGCTTGTGGAGTAACTGGGAAGGATTCTTTAAACGTATCAAAGAATCCTTTGAGCTGCTCAGACACAGAGTCTGAGATTATGGATGGTAGGGAGTGCATGGTATGTTCCAAAGAACCAACTTTGTTGGTCAGCAATGAAAGCTGATCCTTCAAAGGCAGGTCTTTGGGAGATGGTGGTGTATGGGTGGACTGTTTGGAGTGAGTAGATGGAGAAGATGATGATGAGGCTGGTGTTTGAGGATGAGAGGGAGAAGGAAGAGAGGCTTTGGACAACAGTTCCATAGCCTGGGCAAAAGTAAGGTGGCCCAGGTTAGAGGGATCAAGGGGTCCTTCAGCAGCGGCTGTAGCTGCATCATTAGGAGAAGGAGATGATGTTTGGGGCCTCTCAGATGCTGCTTGTGTTGCAGCACCCTCATGAAGACCAGTGGTGGTTCCCTCTGCAGTGCCTTGGTCTAAAGGCACCTCATCATGGGGAGATGGGATATGCATTTCAACATCAGCAGTGGTGAAACCTGCTGATGGAATTTGCATTGAGGGATCAGCCTCACCAGAGGGATGGTATGATCCCTGAGGTTCATCAGCTTGTGTTGTTGGTCCCTCAGCAGCTGTTTGGTGTTGAACAGCTGAATCATGGGGAACAGAAGTTTGAGGCTGAGCTGCTGATTGGTCTATATCAGCAGCGTGGGCACCTCGTGCAGACTCAGGGTGTAAGGAGATATGAGTGGGGGACAGTGTGGACTCAGTGTGGAGCGGAGAGGGCTCCTGTCTTTCAATATCCTCAGCCTGTTGGGAGGCTGGGATAGTTGATGTGGGTATCTCCATTTGTACAACTGGTTCCTGTTGGGAGGAACCAGAGGGTCTAGGCTGACTCAAGGGTGACTCAGGCTGGAGTGAAGCAGGCTCCAAATGAGCTGAACCTTCTCCCAAAATAGGAGAGGCAGCTTGGGTTGCTTCTTTTACAACTGAACCCTGTTGAGAGGGAACAGAGGAGACTGTTTTCTGGGCTAGTTTCTTTTTGGCTAAGGATTTTCTTTGATAACGAATGGATGAAGGGGGTGATTGTGGAGAGGAGAGGGGATCTGTTTGGACTGGATGGGAGACTGGGTCAGGAACAGTGGGGCTGGACTGTTCCATAGTCTCTTGTGCCACAGAGGCACCAGCCACAAAGGCTTCAGGCTCAACAGATGAGCCAGGGTGAGGAATCTGCTCTTCCTCAGCCACAGAGGCTAAGGGAGCAGACTCAGCTTGAGCTGTTTTGGCCTTCTTTTTAGCAGGCCCAGCTTCAGCTGCCAAGGTCCTTTTTACCAACTTAGACCTGGCTTTGGATTTTCCACCGGGAGCAGCAGTGACTGGATCCACCCTCACAGCAGAGGGTCCTTCCACTAAACCCAACAGCCTCCTCATTGGTGTTGAGAGAGGAGGCTCATTTTCCAGTACAGGAGTATGAAACACCCTATTCCCTATCACAGGGAATGCAGCAGTTTTAAGTAGGGGTTGAGAGTGATATAGATGCTCACCACAGACATGGCAGAAGATGAGACTCAGGAACCTGGGATATCTGACAGCTGCTGGTCTTGGCTCTTGTTGTACCAGGTTTCTCATGTTCAAGAAGATCCATTTGGCCATGTCAAGTGTAGTCCCATCCACCAGCTGAAGGACTATCGGCACTTCATCTCTACTAAGTTGGTCAAAGGAACCAACCTTGCTGCTGAACGACATTGCCACAGAGGCAAATAAGAAGTTGTAAGTAGGTGATAACTCCTTCCTGTACAAAGTAGCTCCAACCTTGGGTTCTGCCACACCACAGAAGCGTAGCAGATTGCCCATTTGCTCATTTTCAGGCTGAGGGAGATCATAGTTCTCAGCCACTGGAAGATGAAGAACTTCCCTCAAAAGATCGACTGTAATCTCAATGGTTTGAGTCCCATTGAGAATAGTACCTCTGATAACCTTAGTGTTTGGATTGTAGGAGCAGGTGTACCAGAACTCGTATACCATCTCCTGGTACAGGACACCAGGAGATGCAGTCAGGGCATAGTTCAACGGATGAACTTGCAGAAATTCCACCATTTGATCGTAACCCTTCCCCACATAGTTTTTGGGGATTGTGAGGTTTGCTATGTAGTTGGTGGGTTTCAGGGTCAGCATCGTGGTGACAGAAGGATGTTTAACAACATCCTCACCAACGAAAACTGGCAGAAAGGGATTGGGTCTGTGAGCCATTTGAGAAATTTGAAGGTTTGAGGAAGCAAAAGACACTTAGTCGATTTTAGGGTTCTTGAGAATTTCTGGGAATGATGAGGAAGACGAAGATGAAACAGTATGGTGGTATTTATAGGATTTTGAATGGTCGTGTGTATGAGAGAGAAAAGATTTGGGCGGTTTGATTTGAAATGTTTGTTAACGGAAAACGGAACGGTTGTCCATGTCAGAAACATTGTCAGACCACTTGACCTTTTTGATCACTAACACACGTAACATACATTATCCGCAGTAATTAAGTTAAATAAAACATAATTTAAGAAACTTAATTATGAAGAAAGGTAATTAAACTGTTGGTCTACGCTGATGGTCAAACCTGTGATGATCAGGGTCAACAAGGTTCTCAGTCTTCAAGCTGTTCTTCCTTCAAACTGTTCCTTCAGCCTGCTCTCCTTTGTGAGAACAGGTTGAGTTCAATAGATGAACAGGTTACAGTGTGAAGAAGTGAACAGGTTGAAGACTGAACCATCAGAGCAGGCTGGACGAATAAACAGGTTAAACTGTTTTTGTTCAGCCTGTTGTATGTTCAAGCTGTTCAAGTTTTTCAGACAAATGACTAAGTACAGAACATGTATAACCTGTTCTGTCTAAGCTGTTCAGAGAAACTTGAGCAGTGTGAGACATACGAATTATTAGACCGTTGAGAGACACTTAGTCACTCTTGTTTAACATGCCCAGCTTGCTGACAAGGTAATTAAACCTTGTTTCATCCAGAGGTTTGGTGAAAATGTCTGCAAGCTGTTCATTTGTGGAAATAAAACTTACCTCCACATTACCTTTTTGGATGTGATCCCTGATGAAGTGATGTCTGACTTCAATATGCTTTGTTCTTGAGTGAAATACTGGATTGTTGGAGATGGCTATGGCACTTGTGTTATCACACAGAATAGGAGTTTTCCTATACACAAGCCCATAGTCTTCAAGCTGATGCTGCATCCACAGAATCTGCCCACAGCAGCTTCCAGCAGCAATATATTCAGCTTCAGCAGTAGAAGTGGACACTGAGTTCTGCTTCTTGCTACTCCAACTGATCAACTTTCCACCAAGGAGTTGACATCCACCTGTTGTGCTTTTCCTGTCTAACCTGCAGCCTGCAAAATCAGAATCTGAATAACCTGTTAGTTCAAGGCTTGAGTCTTTGGGATACCAAAGACCCAAACCTGGAGTACCCTTCAGGTATCTGAAGATTCTTTTAACAGCTGCAAGATGTGATTCCTTTGGATTAGCTTGGAACCTAGCACATAAACAGGTGGCAAACATAATATCAGGTCTGCTAGCAGTCAAGTATAGCAAGCTCCCAATCATGCCTCTGTAAGCTGTTACTGAAACAGCTTTGCCACTGGCATCAGCATCCAATTTTACATTGGTTGCCATTGGGGTTTTAATAGGAGAACTTTGATCAAATTTAAACTTTTTCAAAAGATCTAAAGTGTACTTTCTTTGATTTATAAAAATTCCAGTTGAGGTTTGTTTAACCTGTAATCCTAAAAAGAAAGTTAGTTCTCCCATCATACTCATTTCATACTTGGATTTCATGAGTAATGAAAAATTCTTGCATAGTTGCTCATTAGTAGAACCAAATATTATGTCATCCACATAAATTTGAACAAGCATAATATAAGACTTCACCTTCTTTATGAACAATGTGGTATCCACTTTACCTCTGGAGTACCCATTGCTCATAAGAAATTCAGTAAGAGTGTCATACCAGGCTCTAGGGGCTTGTTTGAGACCATAGAGAGCTTTGTCTAACTTATAGACAAAACCTGGGTGTTGTTCATTTTCAAAACCTGGAGGCTGCTTGACATATACTTCTTCTTGCAGCTTCCCATTCAAAAATGCACTCTTCACATCCATTTGAAATACCTTTATGCTCTTATGAGCAGCGTAGGCTAGATACAAACGAATTGCTTCTAGCCTGGCCACAGGAGCAAATGTCTCATCATAGTCAATGCCTTCCTCCTGTCTGTAGCCCTGAGCAACCAGTCTTGCCTTATTTCTAATGACATGACCTTGCTCATCCATTTTGTTCCTGAAAACCCATTTTGTGCCAATTATTGTTTTTCCTTTAGGGGCAGGGACCAGCTTCCATACTTTGTTTCTCTCAAACTGATTGAGTTCTTCTTGCATGGCAGTGATCCAATTGGCATCTTTTAGTGCTTCATCCACCTTCTTTGGCTCCATCAGTGAAACAAAACTAGAGAACATACAAAAGTTCCCTAAGCTGTTCCACCGAGTTTGTATCCCTTTATTGATGTCACCAATTATTTGATCATTGGGGTGACACCTGATCCACTTAGGATCATTTTTCAATGATGACTTACCAGAGTTGTTAACATCTTCAGCAGGTCCTGTTGAACAGCTCTCAAGATTTTCAGACACACTGTTGTCTTGAGCCTGTTCACTTTTTGAACATGTCTGACCACTGTTGAACATATCAGCAGAGGAACTGGGGAAATCAGCATTGATAGGTTCTGGACATGCAGTTGTAATTAAGTCAGTACATTTATTCACACAGGGTGTATTGAGATAATCATCATCATGTCCATCATGATTAACAGGTTCCACACTGGGTGTAGTGGAAGCTTTTGAGTCCTCTTCATTGATTGAATGCATCAGATCATCAAAGTTGAGGTCTCCTGAAACTGATTCAGGGACAGCTTTGGTGGAGGCATTCTTGGACTCTTCAAAGGTGACATTGATAGATTCATCTATCACCTTTCTTTTGTTGTTGTATACTCTGTAGGCTTTGGAGATAGAAGAGTAACCAACAAACACTCCTTCATCAGCTTTAGGTTCAAATTTTGACAGCTGGTCCCTTTGATTCAGAATGAAACAGGAACATCCAAACACATGGAAATAGCTGACATTTGGCTTTCTCCCTTTGAGCAGCTCATAGGGGGTCTTGTTGAACCTTTTCACCACTAAGGATCTGTTTTGAGTGAAGCAGGCAGTGTTGACAGCTTCAACCCAAAATGATGAAGGCAAACCTGATGCACACAGCATGGTTCTGGCAGCTTCAATGAGAGTTCGGTTTCTCCTTTCAGCAACTCCATTTTGTTGAGGAGTTCTTACTGCTGAAAAGTTTTGATTGATACCTTTCTCTTCACAGAAGTCTTCAAGAGTACTGTTTCTGAATTCAGTACCATGATCACTTCTAAGCTGCTTTACTTGGGCAGAGTTCAGCATTTCCATCTTTTTAACAAATCCAATAATTTCTCTCGCAGCCTCTCCTTTGCTCTTCAAAAAGATCACCCATGTGTACCTGGAGAACTCATCAACCATTACAAGAGTGTATCTTCTTTCTCCTAGACTTGGGACATTAATAGGTCCAAACAAGTCCATATGGATTAAGAAGAGTGGAGTATCAATAGAGAAATTATGTTTGGATTTAAAAGATGTTTTTCTCTGCATGCCTTTCTCACAAGCTGTGCATAATCTATCTTTGGCAAAAGTAATAGAAGGCAAACCTGTTACCAACTCTTTCTTACAGAGTTTATTGATGTTCTTGAAGTTCAGGTGTGACAATCTTCTATGCCATAACCAGTTTAGATCAGCGTTGGTTCTTGTGAGAAAACAGGTTTCAGTTGTGGGATCAGCAGAATGCATATCCACAACATATACACGTTTCTTTCGTTGAGCACACAGCACAACTTTGCCTTGGGAATCCAATATGTAACCCAGGTGCTCATCAAAGTTAACCTTGTAGCCAGCATCACACAGTTGACTTATGCTAACAAGGTTATGTTTTAGCCCACCCACATAGGCTACCCTTTTGAACACTGCAGCACCAGCTTTAAGAGTTCCATATCCCTCAGTGGATCCCTGTACATTGTCACCAAAGGTGACTTTTGGCCCTTTTTCAGGCCTGAGATCACTCAGCAGTTCTTTAAAACCTGTCATGTGCCCTGAGCAGCCACTGTCCAAGTACCAAACCTGGGAAGGTTGTTTTTCCTGCAGAGTGAGAAGAGAATTATTAGTTATTTTTAGGGGAACTCATCACACAGATGAGTTCTCCTACTTCATCAACACTTGTTGATGGATTTTGAATGTCCACACTAATATTCCCTATTTGAATGTTATCAGTTTGAATACCATCCTCAGTGACTATGTCATTTCCACCACTGCTTGTAACAGCTGTGAGGGAAACAGCAGAGCCAACAGGCCTCATGTCCTCAGATTCAGGACAGTCCTTGGCCAGATGTGTCTTCTTCCCACACTTATAACATTTTCTCTTTTTGGTGCTTTTGGAAGAAGGTCCATCAGAAACACATTCTGAACTGTTTTTGTTGATTCTTTCAGCAGGTTTAGCAATTTTTGCAGAATCAACAGCTTGTGTGGTAAGTTCATAGGCCACAGCTTGGACTGTCTCTTCTTTCCTCTTTTTGGGAGGACAGATGTCAAAGACAGGAAGCTTGATTGGCCTTTGAGCTTCCACAGGTTTGGGAAACTTATTCCCAGTTGTCTCAGTTTGAGCAATGGCTTTGCCTTTGCCCCTACTGAGTTGTGATTTATGCTGCCTATCATCATACTCACTGTGTTTGGTTTTGAAAAACTTATTTTCATTTAAAACCAACTCACCACCATGATTTGAAAACTTATTTGAAATCACAGCAGTTTTGTTTTCAACCTGAGACTTACCCTTGTTGAAAACAGGCTGCTTACTTTTTGAAAACTTATTTTCAAAATGTTTAGCATCAAAAGGATTAACATGCTTTTTACAAACAGCTTTGGACTCTGAACCTGTTTTGTCAACAGGCTTAGCATCCACAGCTTTAGTTTGAGCATGTTTTCCTTTCTTCTGCTTGTGTGAGCTAGCAGAGCACTTAGCAGGCTGTTTTGGAGAACAAACTCCAACATCAGCTTTTGAGCTGAGTTCACACAAGCTGTCAGTATTTTGAGGCCTGACAAACCTGTTTGTTGAAATAAGTTTACCATTCACGTTTTGGATGAATGTATTTGGAAGTTCACCAAGAGTGGACAAGTCTTCTTTCAAATTACTTATTTCAACGATGGAAGCTGCTGTGTCAAGATCCCCTCCAAGATAGGCTTGGATTTGAGCAGGGATCTGTTGACTGATACAATGGCTGACTTTTTGTGCAGATTGGCACCAAGAGTCAACTATCTTTTGAAGCTTAGCATGCTTTATATCTGTTTATCTCCTAAGCTAAAGCTGATCTTCAACTAACCAGTAAACTGGCCAGTTTCTCTAAGTTGGAAAACTGAGCTGATGAATAAAACAATCAACTCCATTTTACTGGAAGAAAAGAGAG
>JAANYP010002758.1:4454-6954 GCA_020465985.1 Centrapalus pauciflorus
TCATCATCTGATATGACAAGACCTTTTGACGGCCTTCAACTTCAGATACTGGCGGAATGTACCCTTCATCTATGCACACCCACATGCGCATATCATTGAATCGTACAAAATCTATAAAACGATCCTTCCACCAGTAATAGTCCTCAACTTTCATCAACTTAGGTGGTGCATTTGCCTTCCCAACTTCGTGATCCATCTCAAGGAATTTCTGAAGATTTGACATCTTTTCTGAAACAAATTGAATTTGAACTTAATTAAGTTAATTCGAAACTGATTTAGACTAACTTATTCGAATCTAGGTAGATTCGAAACTAATTAAGATTAAATCTTTTGTGATTAAATTCGATTAAGTCTTAAAATTCAATTAGATTCGAAATTATGTCAGATTCGAACAAATCCTTAGAATCGATGGTCCTTAGAGTCGAAGGGCAGCAGACTCGAATTTCAGCAGATTCGAAACACAGATTCGAAAAAAAAAATACTAGACTCGAAACAAACTCGAAACTAATCTAGACTCGAGATCCTATTCGAATGAAGCAACAGATTCGAAACAAGATAGATTCGAAATTCTCTGAAATTGACTCGAAAGGAGCGTATTTAGGTTAGACTCGAGACTAAAGTGAAACCCTAATTACCCCTATAGATTCGAGCGCCGCAAACTCGAAAAACAGCTAACACTTTGATTTTTTTTGACGTTTTACAGATTAAATCACTATTTTTCAAACGAAAAATAATGATTTCGATCAAAAACGTGAAAAACCACAAAGTGTTTCCCGAATATGAATTTGCTAAGCTTGAAAACACGTTTTTGAGAGCAAAACCGTCCAACTAGCGTCAAGAAACCTAGAATGTATCTGATGAACACGAAGAACACCAAGAACACTCCGTAGTCTATGATACCACTTGTAAGGTCTACGACTGCAAGATCTATCTAGACGCGGATCCGTGAACGAGTGCGGAATCCTCGTTAATGGTTAGACGGACAACTCTCAACCAACGGAACACGGAGACTATTAGACGCTGAACGAACGACACACGAACGATCCTACGAACTAATTCTCTCCGAAACGGCACTCACCTAGCTGATAAACTCGAGATCGCCTCTTGCTTAATTCCTCACGAATTCTGCTAAAAGTCTGATAATATCTCGAGTCTATCCCTAATTATAGACCCTGATTCGAGTCTGATGTGGGCCAAACTCGAATCTGGCCCAAGGCCCATTCGAGTCTGTCCACAAAGACACTCTCGAATATGGCCATATTCGAATCTATGGCTACATTCGAATCTATCATAGATTCGAATGCCAAGCCTTGTATGATTCGAATCTAGCATTTTACGTAAACAACTAAGTGTTGAAACTTATGTTTTTACCTTATGAATGATTTTATCTTTGTACTTTATGTTTGAACGTCTTGTAATACGTTACATCAAGTTCAAACATACAAACACTAATAAATATCAACCATATATTAACATATATAACACACACTTGCTAAAATCACAATGCAGTATTACTTAGACTGCTATCGTCACACAGGATGTACCAACAGACTCCCCCTTGACGATAGCTTCTAATAATTCACACATTTGACTTAAGAACTTTGTTTATTTATTGATTCAAACTACTACCAGCATACAAACCTTTCTCGACACATACCTTGACTACATTTTCATACTTACTAGCTTCACTGTCCATATGTGCGTCACTGGAAATCTTACAAGCATACAAAATATGAAGATCTTCTTTAGAGAGGTTTACCAGGTGAAGCGGGTCGTAGACTCTAAGAATAACTTTTTCTTCAAAATCTTCCATGACTGCTTCCCCAGTCTCAGTGTCAGCGTACCACCAATGTAGATTCTTCAAAACATTCTGTGGCATCGGTTTGAGAGGCACCTTCCTCAGACATCTAGCTGGTTTATAGTGAATCCTCATCCAAGGTCGTCCAGTTAGAGGATCGATACGTGACGGATCCTCTACTCTTCTCCCGACCCTTGGAGTTAATCGCTCGAACTTCCTTGATCTCCCTTCCTTTCTTATGATTCTTTCGATTACGTTCGCGTAGGGATCATTGCCAATGTTTATCAGACGTTCGTCTGCGATCAGGCAGCTGAGTTAAGATCGATGCGCTCCCTCATTGACCAGTTAATGAAAAATCTACAGGCTCAGGGGGAGACATCCTGCCGTGATCAGGAAATTGAGAGGCCAAGAGAAGATGATGATGAGGACAATCAAAGCAATGATCCCAGCCCAAATAGACAGGATGAGCCAGTAGATTTTTCTGCTGCTCAGACTGCTCAATCTGAGGGGGTGCCTAGTCTAGGAGGTGAAGTAGGAGGAGCAAGCTCATCGAAGCAGCCTACAGATTTTGAAATTAGTGAAATGATCGACGCTCTTATGGATCTTGACGATGATCCTATGGATGTAGGTTTTGATTGTGATTGTGAAGAGCTGGAAGAAGGCGAGTTTGTGCCAGAAGAGATAGTGGACTGGCAGTCGGAT
>JAANYP010002758.1:11954-16954 GCA_020465985.1 Centrapalus pauciflorus
CCGTTAAAAATAGGTAAGTCTATTGGAACAACTAATGAGTAAGTTGCATACCTGTTATTACTCTCGGCACGTCCCACTTTAACAACGATGTCCCAGAGTCCTTAACTAAAACAAAATAAATAAGCCTCAATGAAAACCACAAGTCATTTCAAATAACTTTAACATGGCTTTTATTTAATTATAATATAATTAATTTGAATAATGTAAATTCATCTAATAATTATACTAATGTGCGCATTTTATCAAAATTGATATTTGGTTACTAAACACTTGCTTTTGCTTTGTATTTCTTTTGGGCTTCATGTAGAATTGACTCGGCTAGCCTTTGAGATTAATATAAAACTTTGGAACCAAACAAGATAAATCAATGGTTAGGTTGAACACCAAAATCCAACATGTATTAAGACCCCAAAAAAACAATATTAAACTTCAAAACCAACCAGGAAGACGAAGAGATGGATGGGTTAAAGGTTACCTATGACATTTGATATTTAATGCTACATGAAAGCTAAAGTTGTGAGCATAAATGTTAAAATACTTGCATACAAATAGTTCCCAACACCAATACATCCAAGAATCATAAGCATGACACCTTTCCATTTATCATCAAACGCTCCTACTATAATATATGTAAAGTACCATAAAAACAATCAAGTGCACTTTTTAATATTAAAGTAAAACTTAGCACAAACAAATATAGAGATTGTTTAGTAAATACACATTGATAGCCTTAGATTAACTCATTTATGTAAAATTGACTAATTACCACATGCTATATTGCTATTGCAATATGTAAAATGGACATCAATTTCGTGAATCATCCAAATTATCCACTTGAACAACTAAATAAACAACACCAATAGAATTCTAAGTGATCGATAATATTACAAAAAATTTAAAAAAATGAAAAAGTTGAGTTATGATTCTTTGAGTGTTTGTTTTTGCTTGACGCTCGGCGACACTTTTCCTTCGCTGTAACATGTAATGCATAGGGATCATTTAGTCTAATACACATCAATGGACATTTCCTGTCCCCACTTTCAATTTCCAATGTCATTTTCTGTCCCTACTTTCCAACTTATATACAGTGGCATTACCCCAAAAGCCAGATTTCTATCTCTACTTTGTACTCTCCAAACCATCAAGAGTATAAGGAAATGTATATACCTGTGCACAAATTAGGAAATAAATCAACTAAAAATAAATCTCGGCAACCCATTTTACCGCTACTTAGATATCCCGGGGTCAAGACTTGGACTCCAACACCAAAACTTAAATATCAGATTACAGAATGCAATGATACAAGAACGTGAAGTTACGAGAATGCATTTTTTCCAAACATATGATGCCACTCTAATTCACTGACCTTGTATCCTCATGATACAAATCAGAACACCAATATATAATAAAGAAATCACAGCAGAGAAATCAAGTTCTTTTAGAGTGATAAAATTGGCAGAGCAGTAAAGATTAGACTATTGATCCAAGTAATACAAGTCAACGATGAAACTGCCATATGAATAGCAAAGTAAATGTGAAACTGGAAGCAGAGTTATCTGTGTTTCAGACTCTCAGTTACATACAATGTGCACTCCAACAGTAGAGACATGGTAAAACGGGTTTTTTTTAGTCATAAGGATCCTCCATAAGTAGGCACATAACACAAAAACTGCTCAGAAATCAGCATAAAGTTAATGCTACTGACCTCAGATTGTATATGAAAAATAACACAAGATATACATGGATAGGAGAACATTGATCATGATCACTTGATGAAGCCAATAAATTCTTCTTAGTCACTTTTACAATATGATATTTGCACAATATACAAACCACTCTGCAAGTTATCAATCAATCAAGATTGCACAAACAAAAATTTGTTTGGAAGTCAAGGGCTTCAAGATGTGAGCTCCAAAACTAATTTAGGTGTTGCCCCTAAATGTTAGAATTAGAATTCCACCCATTTTCTGTCCATTCTCTTTCATCCATTTAAACATTTGAAGAATAATACAAAAAACAATGTGAAAGATGATGCAACTCAGAACGAGATGTATAAATATTCTAGAATAAAAAAGGTAAAATGAACAACCAATCAGATAAAATAAGTTTATATTTGATACAAACAGTGTCAAGATGCCCACCCTCCAAGGTTTCATGGCCCCAAGTTAACAGCAATACAAATGGGCCTCAAAATATCAGAACCTTTTAGTAGGAAGAAAGATCATCGCCTCGGGCATCTGACCATTTCTTTGCATCAAGGTCTATTACTGAACTGGCTTCAAAAATCTATATATTATAATAAATGAGAACAATTCTTGTCACATGTCATCATCTTAATACATTACTTTTTCATTTTCCCGCTCTTTTTCCAAAAATAAAAATTACATTAATTTTAGTAACATGGATATCATTTAATTCATTTAATTTGAACTTTTGAAACTTATTATTTTTGTTTCCTAAACTAATTGAAACTATAATTAATACTTAAATAAAATATTTCAAATTAATAAGCTAAAATAAAAAAAAATTAAAAATCTATAAGATAATAAACTCAGGTTTAAATATTCCAAAGAATAAATAATTTTAAAATGCTTTGTAAAATAAAAAATTTAAAAGATCAATAAAATAATAAATTTCAAATTTAAATGTAGAATAAATAAGTTTATGAAATAATAATTAATAACTTATTATACAATAAATTTGAAAAATATTTTGTTATTAAATCTTTATATGTTAAGTATGAAATTTTGACACATTAAAAAAATAATCATTCAAATTTCAAATGTATTTTCTTTAATAAAAATTTGTACTAATATTTTATAAAACTTCAATATTAAATGTTGCAAAATTTATATTTTAAAATAAATTAAATTCAAACAATCTTAATTAACGATTTATATTTTCAGTTGACGTTGGAATTGTTATATCAAGTTTTAATCACTTTGTCAATAAAAAATTATTATTAATTAAAACATCTTCAATAAGAAAACTTATATATGGTATTGTTTAATGTCTCTAATAAAGTTATACAGTTTAAGATAATATACTTCATAAAAATAAAAAATATAAATAATTATTTTGTTGATTTCTATGGGATTGATGATGGCACAACAACAAATAAAACAAAACAAAGAATCAAAATTTTTGAATTAATAATAAGAAGGTAATAATTGAATTAACTCACATATGTAAGAACCATAAAAATACTATATTTAAATCATAATTCAAATATTTTGAATCACATATTCACCGTCTTTTTTGGAAGTAAACATTGACTTAAAGTCATCATCTTTACCATTGACTCAATGATTTTGTATGTGTCATCTTTTTATTGGTTTTATTGTATTTAATTTAAAAAATATTAAAGGGTCTTAAGGGATTGCACCTCTTTATAAATTTTAAAAGTATAACTAATTTTTTATATCAATCCATGTAATACATGGGTATTAACCTAGTTAATAATAACCTGAAACACAGATTGCTTGTCAAACCATAAATTTAATAATAATAATAATAATAATAATAATAATAATAATAATAATAATAATAATAATACTTAATTAACAAATGATGATGGTAAGATTGCATGGCAGTTAATATTATCATGCAGAGCACAACATGGTTTAGTCCTTCAGCATTATGAGCATGACTACATGTATAATGACACTCACGTCTGCTAAATAAATTACACATGACAACCTTCTTGTAATCTTGACCCATCTGAGATGATAATGCACCCAAGAAGTAATCTAGAAGTTCAACTATAAATTTTGCAGAATTAAGTAGCAGCACCGGATCATACAAAACATTAGCAGTCACCAGCCTATAAAGCACAAATAAAAATCAATTTGTTGCTTTGAGAAAACACGAGCACCATGCCTAAATAAAGATAATAGCACCAGACCTACCTACCTAAGCAAACACAGCAAGCATGTAGCAGCCTAAAAGTAAATTATCAACAAATAAGTGCATGCACACCAAGTCAATTAAAGAATAACATCCATAAAAATCACTCACAGATTGTCTGTTGTTATTGAAAAAGCTGTCATAATCACTAATCACTGCTTTAGTAGCACTGTGACTATCATCAACCCACTCACATGTGCTTCCTTAGTAAATGGTTTTGTATCAATAGACATTGAGTCAATTTCCACTAATCATAAAAAATACCACTTCTTCGATGATCTACACAAAAGATGCATAGCACAACTTACAAAATAATTTTTTAGATAGCGCCTTTAAAAAGGAAATGCAAATTACATATATAATTTAGGGATAATTGGTTTTAAGGAAAAGAGTTTAAAGTACTCATTTTCTATAGATGAAAGGAGTATAGTTGTTTGAAACTTTAAACAACCCAAATAACCATATAAGAAACAAATCCAACTAAAGTTCCAAATTGACAAATCGTCGTCAACAGTCAATTCGTCCATCCTCCTCCTTTACAACACAAGGTTCTTGGGCAACAGAAAATTCATCAGGGACTGGAAGTGACGAATCCAACAAAAGAAAGAAGATGCAAGCATGACCGAAAAAATATACCAAACCAAATTCAACACAACAAATCACTACCAAAGAAATAGAATAGAAAAAAAACAAATTACCTTCTCATGGTCATTGCAATTATCTTTTCAAGTCTCTAAAATCCAAACCAATGTCCTGCCAGTAAATTTATTTCCACCAGCAAGTTAATTTCAATGGTTTTCAAGAACAAAAAAAATGAACAATTTAGTACACTAATTTAACCGATTATAAGAAGAAGAAAAAAAAAAGAAATCAACAACTGTGATGAAGAGGAGTAAAAGACAAAACTTGTAGTGACAATATTATATATTCAACAAAATTAAAAAATTTCAGGAGAAAAACAACATTGCACTGATAAATACTTATTTCAACTTTAAAATGTAAGTAACAAATCAACCATACGAAGATGGGTTCAAATTAATAAACAAACAGTCCATCAATCCAACCATCTAAAAACATAGACATAATACTAATTA